>WEKX01012195.1:0-12329 GCA_013390025.1 Pitta sordida
AGATCTCCCCATGCCTATAATTACACACTTCTGTGTAAAATATTTTATATTGGTATCATATAATCATATAGACAGCCTTTCAGATCACACAGGGGTCTGTTTAGATGACATGTATGTAGGCTTTTTCCGTCAATGGCTCTGATGCCTATTTGCAGATAGAGTATGTAATTGGTGATTAATCAATCACTTCTCCTATTAGTGTTTTGATCAGTCAACACTGTATTTTATAGTTTGAAACTGATAGTTTACTTTTAGGCAGGATGGTGTGGCTCCAGAAGCAGCGTCAATATCATAAATAGTGGAATGAGAAAACTGTGTACTCCTGTTGAAGACCCAAGACAGCTACTGGTACAGAGAACTGGAGGTTATCTTCCTTAAGTGAAATTTATACACATTTTTATAATTCTATTAGAGAAAACTTAAGAGGGTGAACATTCTCTGAAAGATGGTTATGCGCACAGCTTACATGAGCCAGCGCAAAGGCCTGCAACATAGGTCTACCTGACTCACACTGTTTACCTTGAGGAAATCCAACCCTACTTCAAGCATGGCTACCAAGAGTAACAAGGACATAACCACAGCAGTATATTTGGTGTCCTGGAGGATTGTTATATTATTGGATAAGAACCAACTCAAATGTGTGTGGGAGGGAGGGGCTCATGGAGCCCACATGGCATGCCCTGGCAGCCTCATGGGACAGCTGTCAAACAAAAGGAGAGCCTGGGACCATGCCAACACCACACCCTCTGAAACACATAATCCAGCCTCTGATTGGCTACACCATCCCTCATTCTGGCCCAGAGCCCCAGAGTGGCCAATAAGCCAGAATCACAGAAACACAGAATCAGCTGGTTTGGAAAAGACCCCTGAGATCCCCAAGTCCAACCTTTGATCTAACACCACCTTGTCACCTAGATCATGGCACTAGTCCTGCCTAGGATGTCTGACCACAATGGCCAGAGCACATAAAACCAGAACATGTGCCTCCGTCTTGTTCTCTCTCTCCTGGGACCTACTGCTACCATGTGAAGATATACTTCTACAGGACGCATCAGGTTTGTGGGTTCAATCCTCTATGGGCATTCACTTAGGGGTTGGACTCAATTCTTCCAACTCAGAATATTCTGTGATTCTGTGACTTTCTGATTATAGCTATTTTTTCTCTTATTGTTCTCTCTTTCTTTATTCCTTTTTTCTTAATCTCTTTTCTCTTTCTTGACTCCTATTTTTCCTTCCTCCCTTCCTCCCTTCCTCCCTTCCTCCCTTCCTCCCTTCCTCCCTTCCTTCCTTCCTTCCTAATATTTTTGGTAGCTTAAAGCTGCGGGTCGTATTTTGTTAAATTGTGTGGGTTGGCATATGCTGTGTCAGTGTTTTGTGGAATGTTCTATCTTATTTGTATGTTGCGCTTTTAAACTTTTGCCAAGATCCTTATTTTCTCCCCTAAAATATAAGTAAAAATATCTCCTGAGAAAATGTGTGCAGTCTTCTCTCTTTAATTTACCTCAAGGTACTAAAGAACCAAAAGCTGTAAAAGTTCAGTGGGTGAACTTTTGGAACCTCGTATATTTTCAAAGCAAAAGCACTGGGTGAGCTCATGGCTCAGGACCCAGGGTCTTATGGTATAAACTGGTTTCACCGTTAGTTTTGTGCAGTTCTGTTGGTTATTATAAAAATGAGTTTACATTTTGTATAGGGTTTGCATGGCCAGGTTTTGATAGGAGTGGGAGCTACTAGGGTGACTTCTGTGAGAAGATACCAGAAACGTCTTGCATGTCTGGTAGAGCCAATGTGAAGAAGTTCCAGGATGGGACTGCCACTGGCCAAGGCTGAGCCAATTTGAAACCATAGTAATGCCTCTGATAATATATTTAAGAATTAGGAAACAAGTTGCACAGGAGTGCACATTGGAGTAGGTTTTCCTGGTAGGACTTGTGGCTTTGTTGGGGACCCCAGATGTTGGAGCAGCCTGTGCCTGAAGGACTGCACCCCGTGCAAAAGTGACCCATGTTGCAACAGCTTGTGAAGAACTGTTGCCATGGGATGAACTCCTTTGTGAGGGACTGTGTCCTGTGAAGGCACCCCACAGGGACCAGGGGAAGAGCTCCTCTCTTTGAACAGCCACAGAAACAACAACTAACCATAACCCTGTCTCCCTGTGTCACTGGGGGAGATGAGGTAGAACTTGGAAAGGAGGGAGGAGCAGTGGGAAGGTGATTTTAAGATCTATTTTATTTGTCATTCTCCTGCTCTGATTCTGTTAATAATAAATTTAATTAGTATTCCTACTCTGTCTGTTGTAATGGTGATCAGTAAGGGATCTCTCCTGGTCTTTGTCTCAACTCACAAATCCTTCCTTATATTTTCTTTCCTCTGTCCAGTTGCAGAGGAGTGTGAGAGAGTGGCTTTTGTGGGTACCTGGCATTTAGACAGGTCAATACACTACACATATATCTTTTGAATGTGTGATTAATTTGCTATAGCTGTGTGATAATCTGCTATAGATGACTCTAACTGAGCATGGGGATCAAATCAGATGCCCTCCAGAGGTTCCTTCCAACCTCAGTCATGCTATGATTATGTGATTAACATACACTGTCATAGCATACTAAATATCTGTGACGCTAGAACAAAAATGTAACAGCAAGGAGCACAGAAACATGATAGTAGTAGCAGACTTGACAGGAGCACACAAGGTCCAATGTCTTTAAACAAACTCAGTATTGGTCAGTTAGTAGATCTTAAAGACATGAAACCTTGGGTGTTGGGTAAAAATTAATTTATGCAAAACCAAAGAGATTTGAGAAGGGAAGATTGCATGCACTGTTTGATCAGAATGACTGGAAAGGAAGGAAATGGTCTGAGTCAGCCCATGGAGTGATTCTTGTAATCTGTGCTACAAAATCTAATTTATTTTTTAAATTCAGAGCAATGAGGGTACTCACTGCTGAAACTGCTGCTGAATTTCTCTATGCAAGTGCTGTTTTTATTGCCTGTATATATACTATGTTGCTTCTGCTACTTTGAGTAAGTGACTAGGCAAGGGTAAGGCACTAAATGTATGTACATAAATGTGTCTGTAGCTGCTATTTTTTTTTTAATTTTTTTGAGAAAATAATTATTTTAAAAAGTCAATAATTTGTGAAAGGCATTGTACATATGGTGATTTCCTTCCTATTCTCTCCCTCTATTTTTTCCTAACTAACTGTCTTGGTAATAATAATCAGTGAATACATAAAACCTCCAAGGGCGAAAAAAGAAAATGAAATTAAATTTTTAAATAAATAAATAAATAAATTAACAAAGGCTGAAGCTGGCTACAGTTAAACCATGACAAGCTGCTAAGTGAAATTCCTAAAGACCTTTCTCTGAAAGGTCAGGCAGAGAAGAAGGATGTTCTTACTTTGGTACTTGTGGAAAAAAAACCCCTGAAACATCAACAACATTGCTTTCTTTTATACTGTTTTTCAAGCCCTCCAGTTTTGGTTGGGACCCTGGAAGTAATCTTGAGTGACAGATATTCCTACTGAAGTTGCAATAAATCTTCAAAAACATGACTAAAACAACAACATCACCATTCTGTGCCCTTTGATGTATTTGTTAGACACCTCCATAAAAATTTAAATCAAATACAGTCTCTACCACCAAACCAGTAAGTTGTGAAAGAAACTTTCATTCTTTTCCAGAACCAGAAGCAATTATCCTCAGCTCAGAGCATTTCAGAAGGCATAATAAGTGTATGATATCAACCAATCAATTGGACTAATCTGAATGACTGTCAGTACTCCCAGCAAAAGAGGCCTTATTATAGTTACAGCTATTATACTGCTGCAGTTATAAGGTTACTTAGAAAGCTGAACTCAATCTATCAGCCTATTAGAGACTGAAATGTCAAATCATCAGACTGGAAGCCTTAATATACCGTTTATAAATGGGGAGAGGAGGAAGAGGCCTTTGTGAAAACTTAGGAAGCAGAGGATACCCTTAACATAATTCATTCCCATATTCTGAACAAGTCATTCATCTGAATTATATATGAGAAATTCCCAAGATTTTATCTTTCTGGAAGTTTTCTTTCACTTACAACTTTCAAGGGACTTTTCTTACATTGTAGATTCTCATTTAAATTAACTTACTAAAGAGAATATATTTCTTTATTATTGATATTATTTGTTATTTGGCTAATAAGAAAAGGGAAGTTAAGGGAAGTTAAAAAGGGAGTTAGCATAAGTGTTGATACTGCATTATAGAATCTCGAAGTATAAAAGAGAACAGAATAAATTATTTCACAACTGGTGAAGATGATCAGATTTTTTTTCTCTCAAGAGATGCTAAAAAGTAGGTTTTTCATGGAGGGAGAAGTTTCAACTCTGCTTTATGGCAGGACCATAATAAGACAAGATTATTGCATATTACAGTATGTATGGAGGTTAGAAGTGAGGAGGACAAGGAAGATATTTTCTTAATACTGTGTTGTGGTTTGACCCTGACTGGATGCCAGAGATTCACCCACTACCTCTCCTTGAGGAGAAAACTGGAAAATAAAACTGGAAAATAAAACTGGTCACAGACAAAAAAACAAGGCAACTACAAGTAAAGAATATAAAGGATTTATTNTCCTGGGGAGCCTTTGGGCTTTCAGCTTCTCGATGCAGGTTCTGAGCTGGCCCCTACATCTTGCTACTAAGTTTTTTTCTTCTTTCCCAAATATGTTATTCACAGAGACATCTCTATCTCTATAACCTTGAATGCCATGGCAGCGACTGACCTGAGAGCTGAGCTGTTAACCCCCTCGTTGCCAGAGCAGCAAAAAAACCATAACACCATAACAAACTGAAAGTCAGAATGAGGGAGAACCTGGAGTTGGACTTTGGGTGGAACAAGAACAATAAGTGAACTACCAAGATCAATAACAAGAAGTCCATATGAAAAAGCAAAGCACAAAGGGAAGGACTCATGATCCAAACAGAAGGGACAAAAAGAAGCACTAGATAAAAACTAGTACTGAGAGGAAAATACTGGTGTGAAGTATTCTTTTCACTGTCTTGAGTGAACTGACATTTTTCTTTGCCATACTTCTGGAAGTTGAGGAAGCCACGCTTCAAATACAACTGAGTCAAAGTTCTTGGATAGATATTGTTATTTTCCTTTCAATTCAACAAAGAGACTGAAAATAAACCTGAAAGAAAAGTCTTACTCTAAGATACAAAAGCGTAAAAATGAACATGTGATCTAGCAGAAAAAGGAGTTTCTTTGTTTGAATTCTTATACAAGAAGATATCTGCTCTCATCAGAGAACCAAATCTATCAGCCAAATAAGACAACTGGAAGCCTGGTGCAGGCATGATCTGATTTTGACTTTGCGGTTTGGCTTAGAGGTTGGTTGTCTTTGGGAGCTGCTATTGGATGAGTTTACTTGACTACTTTCTGGAAATTGATTTTAATCTCAATTAAGTTATTAAAAACAATAACATAGATATCATATGGTAGTAGAGAAAAAATGTATAGAAAATAGATCTAGTGTCTAGTGGGTATTCAGATGTAGTAGCTTAGGACTATTTCTATACAATTATTTCCAAGCAAATCTGAATGTGTTTTAGCTGTACTCCAAGGCAATAGTTTGCAAACTAACTCCAACCCCAAAGTTATATTACAGCAGTTACATCACATGCTATTCAAAGTGATAAGTTCAGATTTCTAAAAGTACTAATTTGGCTAATGAACAAAGTATTGTAGTTGTAGAACTTTGATGACAAGGTACCTCATTCTTCTTTAAAACAGTTCACTAACACAAGACAATTAAACAAGAGGGTATTCTGACTGTTACACAGACTTTGATTATCTCCTGAAAAAATTCAGATTCTTTTAAATAACTGATTTTCACCTCTCCCAACTCTGTATTAAGACCGTGAGTATCTCTGCCTCTTCTGTTTTATCAGAATTCCTGCTCTCTCTTCGGTATCTGCTCCTGCTCCTCTTCTGCATTTTTGTCTCTGGGTTTAGCAGTTCCTTCACTCACTTTAGAATATAACCTCTTGCTGAGATTGCTTTCACTGAATACACAAGATGAGCATCCATCAGTCCAGCACCAAGAGGAAAAAAATTGGAGGGAGCAGTGTATCTGTAGAAGTCTGGTACAAATACATGCAGCATACATCTTGTCAACTTTTTATCCACTTATATTTAATTGTATATAGTTGAAGAAAATTTCATTTTTTGTATATATCGAACTATTCATAGCTTTTTAGGTTTTTGTCTCTGACAATAGATATTTTCATCATTGTTGATAAGCTACCTTCCACTGGCAGATGTTTCAGATGTACCAAATTCCATTCAAGTAAGGTGCTTTTTAAGAGTTGCAACAGTAATACTAACATGAAAAGAATTCTCTGCTCCATTAACATTTTATTCATCCCAGAGTGATGAGAGAACTGGCAGATGAACTTGCTAAACCACTCTCCATCATTTATCAGAAGTCTTGGAGTACAGGTGATATCCCGGATAACTGGAAGTTGGTGAATGTGACCCCCATAAGCAAAAAGGGTCGGAAGGATGATCCAGGAAACCACTGACCTGTTAGCCTCACCTCAGTCCCAGGCAAAGTAATGGAACAGATAGTGCTGAGCGCTACTATGCAACACGTACAGGATGGACAAGAGATCAGGCCCATACAGCATGGGTTTAGAAGGGGTTTGTCTTGCTTGACCAACCTGATCTCTTTTTATGATCAAGTAACTCACCTGGTGAATGAGAAGAAGGCTGTGGATGTAGTGTATCTGGATTTCAGTAAAGCATTCAACACAGTCTCCCATGATATACTCCTGGGGAAGATGGCAGCAAGAGGTTTTGATAGGACTATTCTCCGCTGGGTCAGGAACTGGTTTAATGGTTGAGCCCAGAGAGTGGTGTCTCATCTAGTTGGCGACTGGTTATTAGTGGTGTCCCTCAAGGATCAGTGTTGGGTCCAGTCCTGTTCAACATGTTCATTGATGACATTGATGATGGAATTGAGGCCATTGTGAATAAATTTGCGGATGACACGCAGCTCGGAGCCTGTGTTCACGGGTTCACAGGTTCACAGGTTATTCTGAGTTGGAAGGGACCCACAGAATCATCTAGTCCAACTCCCAAGTGAATGCTCTCCCACCAATGAGATCATGTCACTAAGCTCCTAGTTGAGTCTTCTCTTAAACACCTCCAGGGATGGCGACTCCACCACCTCCGTGGGCAGTCCATTCCAATGACAGATCACTCTCTCTGTGAAAAACCTCTTCCCAATATCCAATCTAAACCTCCCTTGGTGTAGCTTAAGGCCGTGTCCTCTTGTTCTGGTATTGTCAGCCTGAGAGAATTGATTCACACCCACCTGGCTGCAACCTCCCCTCAGGTAGTTGTAAATAGCAATGAGGTCACCTCTGAACCTCCTCTTCTCCAGACTGAACAACCTCAGTTCTTGGAGCCACTCCCCATATGGCTTGTCCTCCAGTCCTTTCAGCATCCTTGTCACCCTTCTTTGGGCCCTCTCAAGCAGCTCAACATCCTTCTTAAACTGAGGAGCCCAGTACTGTACACAGTATTCAAGATGAGGTCTGACCAGTGCTGAGTACAGAGGAAGGATAACTTCCCTAGTCCAACTGACCACACTGTTCCTAATACAGGCTAGGATGCCATTGACCCTCTTAGCCACCTGGGCTAATTGAAGTTTTCCGTCAATCATTACTCCTAAGTCCCTCTCCATTTCACCACTCTCCAGCCACTCCTTCCTCAGCCTATAGTTCTGCTTCGGGTTATCATAACCAAAATGCAGAACCCAACATTCAGACTTATTAAATTTCATTCTATTGGAATGTGCCCATCTTTCCAGTCTGTCCAGGTCCCTCTGCAGGGCCTTCCTACCCTTGAACAGATCAACACAGAGGGACTTTGACAGACTAGAGAGATGGGCAGATTCCAATAGAATGAAATCTAATAAGTCTAAATGTTGGGTTCTGCATTTTGGTTATAATAACTCCAAGCAGAACTATAGGCTGGGAATGGAATACTTAGAGAGTGGTGAGCTAGAAAGAGACTTGGGGGTATTGGTTAACAGCAAACTCAACATGAACCAGCAGTGTGCCCAGGCAGCCAAAAGGGCCAATGACATCCTGGCCTGCATCAAGAATGGAGTGGCGAGCAGGTCAAGAGAGGCTATCCTTCCACTGTACTCAGCGTTGGTTAGACCACACCTCGAATATTGTATCCAGTTACCGGGCCCTCAGTTCAAGAAAGATGTTAAGATGCTGGAACTAGTTCAGAGAAGGGCAACTAAGATGGTGAAGTCTGGACGTTAAGCCCTATGTGGAGAGGCTGAAGGAGCTGGGTCTGTTTAGCCTAGAAAAGAGGAGGCTCAGGGGTGACTTTATCACTGTCTATAACTATCTAAAAGGAGGTTGTAGTCAGGCGGGCGCTGGTCTTTTCTCTGTTGTCTCTGGAGACAGGATGAGGGGTCACAGTCTTAAGCTTCATCAGGGAAAGTTTAAGCTTGATATTAGGAAAAAGGTTTTTTACTGAAAGAGTGATCCTGATGTGGAACGGGTTTCCCGCAGGGGTGGTTGAGTCGCTAACCCTGGAAGTGTTTAAGGGTAGGCTAAATGAGGTGTTGAGCCATATGATATAGATGTCGATGCTAGGTTACTTGGATTATAGATTGGACTAGATGCTCTTCAAAGTCCTTTCCAGCCATATCTATACTGTAATATTATTTGCACACTATAATTCGAGTTTGAATATTTAAACTTATCTACAATATTCCAAAATATTATTTATTCCCCTAATAATTGTTTAACAGCATGATTTCAGTTATGCAGTGTTAAGAGAAATGTGCATTCTTTGCCCTCACTGGAGAACTGTTACCACTTTTATACTTGATTCATTTATGTAGGATTCATAGAATTTTATAGCCGTATAATTCACAGAAAGTTTTCTTTTAAAAAGGCTAAGCCAAATGCTCATTTTAATTTAGGTTGTTCTATAGTGCAGTGTTTCTTACTAGAATGTTTACAGTTGATGCATAGATAAATCATACACGGGAATACTAATTCTTTGATAGTTATTCATATGAGTTCCATTACAGCCACACTGCAGGCAGTGATGCACTTCAAGGATTGTGCTGATGCTGATGTTATAAAACAGAACAAAGTTTAAATGGTCTGTAAATGTCAGCAGAATCTTGATAGTAAATTATGACCTCACTATTGGCTCTTGAGTACCTTTATCAGCTTTTTATGCATTTCACATAATGCAAGTGTAATGCTCTTCAGATGACATAGACAAAAGAGTAGCACAATTGACCAAATTCATGAACCAAAAGAGAACATTAGATAGGTATCAGGAGTTCTGTGAAGTTATTTACAGAAGTTAAAGTCATCTTTAGGAAAAAAACAGTATCCAATGAGAAGTGTTTCAAGAAATACTACCATCTGCATTCTTATAAGAATGAATTTATTTTTAACTTTTTTTTCTGCATGTTTGATTTCAATATACAGAACTCTGAGATTCGACAAGTTATTCTCAAGTATAAAATTAGAATTCTTGGTTTGCTTGTTGTTTATATATTGAAACTTTGAGGCTCTGAGGCGATACATTAATGTCCATTGCAATGTCTGTCAGTGGCACATTCCATGAATGAGGTTAGAAAGACAACTTCATCTAATAATACAGAGTTGATTATGGATAAGAGAACCACAAGTTTGTGTCTGACATATAAGTGACCTTGTAATCCTGTTCTTAGAATTCTTGCCAGCATTCCTCCCTCCTGCCACTCTCCTTTATTGTGTTTTAAAATTAGGTTAGAAGGACTTTGGGGCAGTGACCACTATGTCTTTTACATTCCAGGAAAGAGCTTTTCTACTGCACAATAAATGTATCTATTGTGCAGATCCTTTAGGAGTTCCTATTTTGAAATGTTAAAATTTCATATTGTCCTCATTCACATTCCTTTTCTAATCCTAAGTGGAATTCAAGAAAGTTATATATTGCTCATTTCATTTCATCTCATTTCATTTCATAACAACTAAAATACACTCTACTGACTTGTCTCAGCATTACCTAAAACCACATGCCTTTGCTTTTTCTCTCATATAATTTTACTTTCTGTTGTAAATGTAGGTGTAGTCTCAGGAATATTAATATTTTCTTTTTTTGTGCCTAACCAATATCAAAATTCATTTGTTCCTTTTTACAAAAAGCATGGCTGTACAAATGAACCCAGTAAGGCAGTGCTTGATTGGATCAAGTTTAGGATAAACATCTTCATATGCTGCTGCTCTTTTGTCTGGAATATAAAGGCCATTCCCCTTAAAAAGTTAGTCTGTTGGGAGAAAAGTACAGCTACAAAGTAAAAGAAAGCTGTTTGAATGTGACACCAATGAAGTCTGTATGTGGTGAGGATAGAACTGAGGCTTTGAAATTCCTATTAAAAGCTTTGAAGCTTTATGAGTTTCTCCTTGGTAAATGTCGATACCATAGAACAGGAGTTCTTCCACTCTCAAAACAGTAAAATCATCAGCCATTTTTATTGTCCTTATCACAAATAGCTACTCTCTTTTACTGCGATAAATGGCTTCTGATGAGCACACAGAATCACAGAGAATCACAGAATACTATGAGTTAGAAGGGACTCACAAGGCTCATCTAGTCCAGCTCACTATCTAACACGCGTACAGTGACCGAATGCACACGCCAGCGTGATGAACATAAACCTAGTTCCCTCACAGGCTCACAGGCCACTTTGAGCCACAGGACCATCCAGTCAAACAACCGCAGCTAGACCGTGTCACTAAGCTCCTCATCGAGTCTTCTCTTAAACACCTCCAGGGACGACGACTCCACCACCTCCCTGGGCAGACCATTCCAATGGGAGATCATTCTCTCTGTGAAAAACCTCTTCCTAACATCCAATCTAAACCTCCCCTGGCGTAGCATAAGGACATGTCCTCTCGTTCTGGTGTCGTCAGCCTGAAAGAAGAGGTCCACACCCACCTGGCGACAACCTCCCCTCAGGTAGTTGAAAACAGCAATGAGGTCACCTCTGAGCCTCCTCTTCTCCAGGCTGAACAACTCCAGTTCCTGTAGTCGCTCTCCATAGGGCTTGTTCTCCAGTCCTTTCAGCATCCTTGTCACCCTTCTCTGGACCCTGTCAAGCAGCTCAACATCCTTCTTAAACTGAGGACCCCAGAAATGCACGCAGTACTCAAGATGTGGTCTGACCAGCGCCGAGTACAGCGGAAGGACAGCCTCCATAGTCCAACTGACAATACTGTTCCTCATACAGGCCAGGATGCCATTGGCCTTCTTAGCCACTTGGGCACACTGCTGGCTCATATCGAGTTTCCTGTCAATCATTACACCTAAGTCCCTCTCCACTTCACTAATTTCAAGCCACTCCTCCCCCAGCCGATAGCGGTGCATGGGGTTGTTGTGTCCGAAGTTAAGAACCCGGCACTTAGTCTTGTTAAACCTCATACTGTTGGAGCCTGCCCATCTCTCCAACCTGTCAAGGTTCCTCTGATGGGCCGTCCTACCCTCTGGCAGATCAACAATTACTCCCAGCTTGGTATCATCTGCAAACCTGCTGATGATGGATTCAATTCCCTCATCCATATCATCAATAAAGATGTTGAACAGTACTGGGCCTAACACTGACCCCTGTGGTTAGAACTGACTAATCCTTTTAGTTGCATCTGTCTCCAGGTATTTGCATATAAATATATTTATTCAGACAACTGCTCTGGAGCTTTCACACTGATGTGCAGTGGAATGTTTAGAGATAAGTAATATGTCTGAGGTCACAGAATCACAGAATCACAGAATCAGTAAGGTTGGAAAAGACCATAGAGGTCATCAAGTCCAACCTATCACCTATTACCTAACGTAGCCAAACCTGTTACCTAGCCTGTTGTCATCCTGCTACCAACACACCATCCTACCTATAACACACTACCCTGATATCTAGGTCATGCCACCAAGTACATCATCCAACCTTTTCTTAAACACCTCTAGGGACGGTGACTCCAACACGTCCTTGGGCAGCCCATTCCACGGAGAGATCCCCCTCTCTGTGAAAAAGTTCCGCCTAGTGTCCAGTCTAAATCTCCCCTGACGCAGTTTAAGACTGTGTCCTCTCATGCTATCACTTGTAGCCAGAGAAAAGAGACCGATCCCCGCCTGTCTGCAACTTCCTTTCAGGCAGTTGTAGAGAGCAATAAGGTCTCCCCTCATCCTCCTCTTCTCCAGACTGAACAACCCCAGCTCTCTCAGTCGCTCCTCACAGGGCTTGTGTTCCAGCCCCTTCA
>WEKX01012217.1:0-42801 GCA_013390025.1 Pitta sordida
GTCCCACCCCAGCACCCACCGCCCCAGAATGCCTCATGGCCGCTCTTCCCCCAGCACCCACCGGGTGTCGCTGGCAGAGCGGGTTGCAGCCCCGCGGAACCTGGAGCTGCCTTCTCCCGCCTGCCTGCTTCCCTACTTGCTTCCCTGCCTGCTGCCCCGCCTGATCCCTCTTACCTGCTTCCCTGCCTTCCCTCCCTGATCTACCTCTCTGCCTGCCCTCTCTGCCTATCCTGCCTGTACAGTACCTGTACATTGGGTGTCCGTGGCAGAGAACGGATTTGGTTGCTGCTGTGGTTTGAGGTTCTGCTGTGGTTTAACACCAACAGGCAGGTCAGCCCACCCCCGCACCCAGCTGCTCGCTCACACCCTCCTGGTGGAAGGGGAAGAGTAAAAGGGAGAAAACTGGTGGATTGAGATAAAGTCAGCCCAACAGAGAAAGTAAGGGTGTCCTACAGTCCTGGGTAGCCCTTGGTCGGGGGGCAGCTGTCCCATCCGTGTCCTCTCCCAGCCCTCTCATTCACTGGTGGGGCAGTGTGAGGAGCAGAAAACTGTTTGAGGCTGTGTGAACACTGCTCAGCCATAATCAAACACCCTTGGGTTATTAACACTGCATTCAGCACATCTCCCAGACAGTCCCACACCGGCTTCTGTGAAGAAAATTACCTATGTCCCAGTCAAAACCAGTGCAGAAGCCCAGGGGACCTGAAAGGGCTGGGACAGGTCCAATGTCCTGAGGGAAACCAGGCACGGGAAGCTCGAACTGGCCCTGGGGCAGTTGAGGTCGCTGTGTGTCCACGGGGATGGGGACAGGTAGGGGACAAAGAGGGGATGGCAACTGTCCTGTGTTTAATTTGGAAGCACAAAGGAGCGGTGCAGTCGATGATGAGACCCTTCCCAAGGGTGAAGGGCTGTGGGGCAGAGGCAGGGGAGCTCGAGAGGGTGCTGGGTGCGGGACCCTCATGCTGCCCCTTCACGCTGCTCACCCAAATCCCTCCAGCACGTGCTGCCTGCCCTGCCCATGCCTCCTCTGCCCCCTGCCCGCCCCGCAGCTGAGCCCCCAGCCCCCCAGCCCCTCATCCCTCTGCACTCCCGGCAGATGTGAGTGAAGGGCCCGGAGGCAGATGGCAACATTTGGTAGCCGAGTGGTCTCTCTGCCTGTGGGACTCCGCTGGGCTGTGATGACCATCCCTCTGGGAAGCCCCTTTTCTCACCCAGCCAGAGCTGGGGACTCCATCCCAACTGCAGCCAGCGCAGGGCAGGGGGGGTGGGCACATGTCCTGGGAGTGCCCGGACAGTGGGAGAGCAAGGGAAGATCGACAGTCAGGGAGAGCAGGAGTCTGTCCTGAAGCTCAACCCCGGCTACACCCATCTGCCAATATGTGCTTCCAGTTGGGAAGTCTGCCTGGGCGGGGAGGGACACTGCTGCTCCATTGCTGGGGGACAAGGGGGACCCCCCACCTCAGGGACAACTGGCCACCCCAATTGAGTGGTTATGACTGCCCAGACTTGGGGACCTGCTGGCGAGTTTCAGCCTCTGGACCCTGGCAGTCCCAGGTTCATTTGCATCCCATTTCCATGTGAAAGGAACAGGTCAAGTTGAAAGTTGAAAGGCTGGTGGGGGGCGGCCGGGAAGGGGCCGCTGCCGGAGGTGAGACCCCAACAAAAGGGCCGGATCCCCAGGGCCCGGCGCTCGGCTGGCCACGGGCTGCGGCCACGGCCCCACGGCAGCCGCCATCTGCGGGTCCGTGCCGCCGCCACCGGCCAGACAAAGGCCTCGTGCCCGGCATGTCCCCATCTGTCACCTCCCAGGCTCCTGGCTCCCTGAGCAGAAATCGAGCCAGGAGATCCGGGTGTGTGCAGCATCCTTGCCTCTGCTCGTTTGGTGCAGGGTGATGCTGAGTGCAGCAAGAGCGTCCCCATCACGTCCCCATGTCCCTTCTAGAGTGCCTCTGCAGAGCTCCCACTGGGAAACTGAGGCAGGAGCAGATGGTTGCTTGGCCTATGTCAGAGCATGGCAAAGGGCTGGAATAAAACATCAGGAATTAGCACCCACTGAAATGAAGGGGTTGGGGGCTCACAGCTCGGAGGGGCTGGGTGTGGTGATGCCTACACTGCACTGAGCCCCAGCCTCACATGTCAGTGGGTGCTGCCCAGCGCTCACAGCTGCCACCACCCAGAATTTCCAGGAAATAATTGGCCTCGGAGTGTTTTTTACTCATTTGCAGCTGCATTTGGCATTCAGGAGGTCCTGGAACCAGCATAGGGAGCGTCTGTAGGAGGTGAGAGCGAAGCCAGTGCCAGCATCCAACTGTCTCTGTGTTCCCAAACCCTGTCCCCGTGTCCCTGGAGCAGAGGTGGAGGTGCTTTGCTGGCTGCTGGGGCAGCATTCCCGCAGAAGGCTGCCCTCCTGGAGCATGTCCTGGGATGCTCCTGGGAAGGGCGAGGCTCAGGGCGCTGCCTGGCTCCAACGCCCTGCTCCAACGGGCCAGACGTGCCGGGGCAGCTCCTGCAGCCTCCTGCCAGCACCAGGCAGCTCCTGCAGCCTCCTGCCTGCACCCGTGCAGCCTCAGCAGCCGTGGGGGGGATACAGCCTGAAGGCTCTGCCCTCGCCTACCGACCAGGCAGGGATTTTCCAGCCGAGCCCGTTGTACGGATCTGAGCTCAGGGCAGCCCTCTGGCTCCCAGACAGCTGTTTGCTGTGTGCTTCCCTTGGCTCTCCTCCCTCCACCAGCTCCTTGTGTTGCTCCAAGAGCAGTTTGAACAATGCAGGGCTGTAACTGAACTCCATAACATAGGCCAAAAGCTCATTCCCTCCATGCAGAATCAACTAGAGATGCCTGTACCACGGGGCAGAAGCCAGCCTGGGGCTGGGGTCAGGCCAGATGTTCTGCTGGCTGTGGGTTTGTTGACCCTACTTGAGTGTGTTGCCTCCCTTCCTGCTATACAGATTATTTTCCCACATTTTGGGAGTTTTTGCTACCAGGGGGAACAAGGTGAGTTTTCCACATCAGAGCAGGCCCTGCCAGCTTTAGACACGTGGGGACTCAGGTGCCCACAGGAGGGTTGGGAATTTCCCTGTCTCCCTGAAGCCCTGACACAGCACCAAGATACTCTGCCCACAGTGGGCTGTGACTTCAGAAGTGTTTTGGCTTTGTCAGTGTGAGCACCTCAGGCCGTGTGGGCGTCCAGACTGCCCAGCCGGCACCACGGGCTGATCTGGCATTTGGAATGTCACCAAGCACCGTCACACTGCGTGACGCAGCCTGGCGTGGAGGAATGCCCCGTGGTTTCGATCCCATGTGAGCGCTGAGCTGCCTCGGAGGGCGTCCTCACCCTCACCCGGCACTGACTCAGCAGCAGCCGCAGTACCCGGAGCTGCTCCAGCACCCGCCAGCCGCTGTCCGTCCTGTGGGGAGACAAGGGAGGACGTGGCTGGAGAGCAGGAGGCATGGGGACATTGAGACTTCATTGAGACACCCTCGGAAAGAGCGCAGGAAGAAGCAGTGTGGTGGCTGATCTGTGCCGAGGAGGCTCCTGCCCTACAGGGCTGATCCAGGTGGGTGGTGGAGGTGGTGCCAGTCCCGTGCCAGTCCTGTGCCAACAGTGTGGGGCTGGGTGAGCTGGTGAGGGGGAGACACAACTGCACACCTCGAGCAGCTCCTCCAGGCGGGAGGTAACCCTGTGTGCCAAGTGAACCTGGCTGGACTGCCCGTCCCAGGAGGATGAAGAGCTGGTGCCGTGTTGGGCATTGCCCAGCACTCAGATATCCACATTCCAGCTGGGCTTGGGGCAGGGGATAATGTTGCCATGTTTTTGGATCTCTTGGAGGGTGGCTCCACTCAGCTCAGCTTGGCTCTGTGCAGCCTGGCTCAGTGTGGCTGTGCCAGCACACCGGCTCAGCACCGCAGGAATGCGGAGCAGCAGGTTGTACCCAGCCGGGCTGTCCGTGCTGGGGAGGGGACACCATGCCGGCTACAAGCGGCTGTGCTGGGGACTTGTCCCTGTGCCCCAACAGCCCCTGCCTCTATGACTTGGCCCTGGGGCTGAGTGTCCAGCACTGTGCTGAGCTCCAGCACTCAGAGTGAGGACGTTTTCCTCCTTTGCCTTGCTTGAGGGGCACATTTGCACCCCTGTGCTAAGCCAGGGAGCCCTCCCTATGCCAAACTCAGGCACAAGGGCCATCAGCACGGGGCCTGGGCAGCACTGGACCTGAGGAGTGCTGCAGAGAGGTGCAGAAAGCTGCCCCAGGCAGGAAACAGGAGGATCTGTGCTGGTGCTGGGACCCTTCCCAGCTGTCAACATGCCTGACCGCCCCCCTGCAGACGCTTTCCAGGTCAGGAGGCAGTGTGTCCCCTCAGGCAGGGCACGAGGCTGGGGACAGGGACAGCAAGCCCCCCCCAGGCCACTCGCCTGTCACAGTGTGTCAGGTGGATGCACCGTGTGCTGTGCAGGGACCGTGCTGGGGTGCAGATTCTGTGGGGGCTGGGACTGACACTCTGGCACCCGAGGGCTGGCAGGCAGAGCGGGCATGGCTGGCTCAGCTGAGGCTCAGCTATGGCTCGGCACGGCTGTGGGTGCCGGGATTGGCTCCTGCTGCCTGCAGCCCGTACTGGTACTGGGACGGGCTCTGGGCTGCACCCAGGAAGTTTGTGCAGGCAGGTAAGGCGGTGACGTGACAGCTGCCTGCTGGGGGCTGCCCTGGGACCAAGCGAGGCCACAGCACACTGGCCCGTGCTGTGCCCACCACTGCACCCGGTGAGTGCTGGGGCTCGCTGTCTCTTCCTCGGGGCTGACCAGTGCCCCAAATTGGGACCCCCAAGGGGGATCTCAGAGCAGCTCAGGAAGGGGCTTGGGGGAGGGGGTCTGACCCATGTGTCCCCCTGTGTGCCCTGCCACTGCGTGGTCTCCTCTGGGTATTGGGACCTTGCTGAGTGTGCCCATCCCTGGGCAGGGGGGCTGCAGAGGGGTGCAGGACTGGTTTGGGTGTGCCCCCCTTCCTGCTGTGGGCGGGCTGGTGCCTCTGCACGACCGTTGTGGCAGGCGGCTGCACTTGCTGGGATTGGCAGGGGCCCAAGGACACAGTGTGAACAGGGCCCCACGCTGCTCCAAGCACAGTGTGGCTCAGTTCCACACGGGTGGAAAACCCCACCAGTACTTTCCAAGGAGCTCCAGGATGGGAGCAGTGAGCCTGGGAGCAGCCTGGGAACAGCCTGGGAGTTTGCAAGAGGGCTGAGAGTGGAGGGAACAGCAGAGGGAGTGGAGCACTGAATCCCTCAGCCTGGCAGGGTGGTGGGAGTTCCATCTGGGCACGGGGGATGCACCTCTGGGAGCAAGCAATGCACCTCATCACGGGTGTTGCAAAGATATGTGTGATTGCACCCCGGGAAGCAACTAGTGCTCCCTTAGGAGTGGGTCACGCACCTCTACAATCCGTCAGTGCTCCCCTGGAAGTGGGTGATGCATTCCCGGGTGCAAGAAATGCATCCCTGGATGTGGGCGATGCGCCCTTTAAACACACACGATGCATCCCAGAGTATTGCGATGCGGGCAGATCATCGGGGACGGGTGCAGGGCTCCGCTCGCCTCATTCGCTCCCCAGGGTGCTCCCCGCCGGGGCGGCCCCATTGGCCCCGGTGCGGTTTGAAGCAGGCGTGCGGCGCGGATTGGCCGGGGGGACGTGTCGGGGAGGCTCGGCGGCGGCGGAGGCGTGGTGTCCGCCTTCAAATAGGCAGCCCGGGGCCGGCGGCGCAGGCAGCGCAGCTCCGCAGCGGCCGGGCAGCCTTTGTGTGCCGCGGGGCCGGGGCGCGGGCAGGGGCAGCATCTCTTACTGCGCTCCCTCTCCGCAGCCGGCGGCACGTGAGCCCCTCGCTGCCCTCGCCCACCCCGTGTCCCAGTGCCGGCACGGAGGATGCCCGTCGAGGCGCTGCAAGCCGGCGACACCATGAAGGGGGTGACGGTGACAGCGCCTTTCACCTCGGTCATGCCTGTCCGCATCCTCCGCAAAGGCCCCGCGTATTTCCGCCGGCACGCCGAGCCGGGGGCCGGGAAGCCCAGCGCAGTGGAGAGGCTGGAGGCCGACAAGGCCAAGTATGTGAAGAGCCAGCGGGTCGCCAGCACCAAGCAGGAGCCAGTGAAGCCACCGCTGCTCAAGCAGCCCCTCTTCACCCCGGGGGTGCGCCGGGCTGCGCTCACCCCCTGCCGCAGGGCACCCCCGGGGCCACGCCGTGCCGAGTCTGCCAGCCAGAAGACCTCCCTTGACCTGGAGATTCTCAACAACCTCATCAACCTCTGTGACAGCCCCTTCCCTAAGGCAGAGAGCCCGCTGGGCAGGGAGTGCAGGTGGCGGGCAGAGGCATCGACAGTGGAGGGGGCTGGCAAGCCACCGGAGAGCCCTGCTACCCCCAAGCCCCCCGGCAGCATGGCCGTGCGGAGGGTGGACGTCCGTCCCTGTGGAGCTCCACGGAGCCCAGTGACACCGATACCCGCATCCCCCATCCCAGGTGGGCTGCCCGTGACCCCGTCTGGGAGCTCACCCGCCCGCCCCGAGAGCGCCCGCAGGCAGACACTGCTACACCGCTCCAAGTCGGACCTGAGCGACCGGCTCTCGCGGGCCACCGCCGACCTGGAGCGCTTCTTCAACTACTGCGGCCTTGACCCCGAGGAGATGCAGGACATGGGAGCCGAGTGCTTCGCCCGTGCCAGCTCCGACATCGTGTCGCTCAAGTTCCACAGCGTGAGCACGGCCAGCTCGGAGGGTGGCCGCTCACCGCCCAGCGCTGCCACACCGGAGGGGCGGCCGGCCGAGCGTGTGCCCTACGGCATCTCTGTCATCGAGCGCAACGCCCGTGTCATCAAGTGGCTCTATGGGCTGCGCCAGGCCAGGGAGTCCCAGCAGGTCTCTGATGTGTAGCTGTGCTATGGTGGGCACCGGAGATGGGTTGTTTGCAAGTGGGCAATGCTGGATGTGGACAGAGCACAGGCTGTGCCCTGGAAGAGTCAAGGACCTCTTGGCAGTGACAGGACCCTTGAACTCAACCCACCCTGTGCCACAGCATCACTGGCCTGGTGTGGTGGCTGGGCGTCCATTGTCAGACCCCTGTGCCAGCACTGAAGAGCCAGGTCTCTGGGAAGGCAGAGGACATGTGTGTCCCTGGGTGTGTGGCTGGTCCCCAAAACCCATGGAACCCCATGTGTGGGTGCCCTGCCTGCACTGCTGGCAGCTCCTGCCTGCTGTGCTCCCCAGCAGCACCCATGGGTGGAGTGCGAGGGGCTGGTTCCTCCCTGCATGGAGCAGGGACACAGCCCTGGGGATGGGGGCTGTATCTTGGTGGTCCCATCTTATTGCTGAAGGTCTGGGTGAAGCTTCATGGTGCTTCATGCGTGGGGGGCAAACATGACCCCCTGCTTCAAGCCACCTGGGGCTGTGTGTGTGTGAGTGTCTGCAGATGCCTGTGTCCCCCCTGGCTGCCAGTGGGTGTGCAGCCCCCACCATGCTGGACCTGGTAGTATTTATGAACACAACAGTTCCTTATTTCTACTGTTATTCCTGATGTTTGTTCTGTAAATAATAATATTGACAATGCAGCTGTTTTTATTAAATATCTGTGTTTTGGAGGCTGTGTGTTGTCTCTCGAGGTGGTGGAGGTTGGGATGGGGCAGGGACCCTTGGAGTGCCCATGGATCTGCAGGACTAGGGGTGCTGAGTGGATGGGTGCTGAAAGGGAATGATGGGTGCTGTGCCGTGGCGTGCCAGCGCGGGGCCCAGCAGGCATGGCAGGGAGGCGGTTGGGTCTGACATGTCCCAGCAGAGCCCCAGCCAGTGGGATTCCCCTCTGTGCCATGCAGCCCTCCCCTGCCTCCTTGCCTCTTTCCAGCAAAGCTTGGCCGGGTCCCGGCTCCCCCAGGACTAGGAGATGGGGGCGGCAATAGCAGAGACCTCCCAGGCGGGCTGGGATGAAAGTCTTTGAAGATCTCTTTGAAGATAAAAGGCGTCTGTGTGTTCTCCCAGGGTGGCCTCGTGTGGCACCAACAGCCCCCTGGCACATCAGGTGCCACTTGCGCCATGAGGTCCCCCTGCTCCTTACCATGCTGATGTGTCCCACGCAGGATGCGGCTGCTGGGGAAGGTGACATCAAAGCCACCAACACGTGTACCCAGGGCACCTTACCTGGACTGTGACCCTGCTGTGACCTCCCTTTGGTGCCAGCCCCCTTGGCAGCTGCTGGCCAGGGCAGCACCAGGGATCCCCTTGATGAGGGCTTTCATCCAGCACTTGGAGACTTCCCAAAAAAACCTTCATGAAGAAGCATTTCCCACCCCAGCCCAACTCCTGCACTATGCGTGTCCGTCCAGATCTGCTGCCTGGAGTGCAGGTTCCGTCTGGCTCCTGCTGGGGTATCAGCAGGTCTAGGTGCCGGGAATGTAGAGGGCAGGACAGGATGTTGTGGCAGGACGTGGTGACAGGACACGGGGATTGCCTGTGAGTCAGGCTGACAAAGTGCTCTGGGGAGGGAGGACATGCATACCCAGGGGATCCTTAATAATGCCCCCTGGGGTACCAGGTGTTTCCCCGAGGAAAACACCCCGGAAACTAGAGGGAGACAGGGACCCCAGGCATTCGCTTGGGGACAGGCTTTGCCCCTGGGGAAAGTAAATATAGAACTGGATCACCGCTGGTGGCTGAGACCGGCTGTGCTGCTGGATTCCTCAGCCTGGCGTGTCCCAGGGCTTGGTCTAAATTTGCTGCAATGGCTAAGGAGAAGGCGGGGGAGGGGGGGAAAGAGGCACCACCACCGCACAGCCAGGCATGGGCTGAGCAGCCACATGTACCCCAGGCACTGCCTGTCCTCGTTGTGGCTCTGATGTCCCATATCCTGTGTGGCAGGAACCTGACCCGGCTGTCCAAAGCCCTGTGTGCTCAGGTGTGCACGCATGTCCCAGGGTGTGTGCACGTGTGTTTGTGTGCTTCATTTCCGTGTGCATGCAGATGCACAGGCAGCAGCCATATTCCCGAGGCAGGAGGTTCCATCTACCCCAGCACCCACGGGACAGCCTGCGTGAAACCCCGGATCACAAGTGTCCAGGCACGTGTTCCCCTCCCCCGGAATGCCCCCCCCCGTCGCGTGTCCCTGCTGGGGACAGCAGGACAGCGCCATGCTCCCTACACTTTCCCCGGCAGCTGCTTCCCAGTGGCTCCGGTTTCATGGGGAGTGCAGCTGAGCCCGTCGGTTATTTCCAGGCAGGAGGGGAGCTGTCCATCACCTTCACCCCTCCGTGCCGAGATCTCCCATGGGTGCCCCGTGTGCAGGCAGGAGGTGCGGGCAGGCAGCCAGGACAGAAGGAGAACCGGCAGCACCGCCCCCTGTGTTTTCCATTTTTAAATTATTCCCCGCTGATGAGCATCTTCTGGAAGCGCCAACGACGTCACGTGCTTTAATCAGTGTTAATTAGCGGGTGCCTCGGGACAGTGATGAGGGCAGGCGGCAGAACCCTCCCGCTGCTGAGTGCACAGCTGATGCCAGTGCCAGCACCCCACCACTCCCCACCCCCAGCCCCATTTTAAACTGCAGTCCCCTCCCCATCCATGACCGCCAGCCCCCTCCCACCATGCACCTTTCAGCACTGGGCACCAGCTATCCCAGGACTGGTCCCTCCAAGGGTCCCCAGGGACACCGCTTGCTCTCCTTGTCCTCTCTGGTGGCTGGAGACACCCGACCCCATCCTGTGAGAAGCAGCGCCTGTCCTGCCGTGCTTGGGGACAGTGGCTTGGGCCACATTTGAAAGGGGACAGCCTGTGTCCCCCTGCATAGCTGTGCCTGGGCAGAAGGGGATGGAGGAATGGCCATCACAAGGATCCCTGTTCCACCCAGCTCCTCTAATCCTGCAGGAAAGTAGTATAGTGGGGCCTTTACAATGCCTAAAACCAGTGAAAAGGCAAAGCCCCCACCATGCCTTGGAGCCCATCTGAATGCACAGTGGTCCCAGGAGATCTCAGACCCCCATCCCTGGGGAGGGTCTTGACTCTTGTACCCAGAGCAAACCCCCAAGTCCCAACAGAAATCTGGGGAACCTGAAGCAGGATCAGGGGGTATTCATGTCCTGGAGCCCACTTCAGCAGGGCTGGCTTTGTCTCAAGGCAGAGCCCCCAGGCCAGCTCCTGCAGCACCAGCACCCCTGCCCACAGCCCCTCCCGGCATGGCCATGGGGACACTGCAGGCATCTGGAAAACGGGATAAACAAGAGTAAAAAATATAACTGGTGGAAAAGATTCCTTGCAGTGGCCAAGGGGGTCTCAGTGTCCATCCCAGTCTTCTCCCTGTGTGCTGGCACTGGTCACAATGCCAACCCCGACTGCTGGCACTTTAGAAGCTGGTGGGTCGGATCATCATGCGCGTGCCCTTCAGGGAGTAGCTGGGCCCCTGGAAATGGTGCCAGCGGATGCCGTTGAGCTTGCGGACGTTGTTCCGGGCTGGGTAGTAGATGCCGTTCAGGTTGGAGAGGCCACAGGCATCGAACCACCATCCTGCAGGGAGGGAGCAGGGTGAGAGAGTGGCATCGTGAGTGGGCACCCGCAGGTGCTGTGCGGGGGTGTCCCCCTGTTCCACTCACCTCCTGAGAGCATCTGAGCACACTTGCAGAGGCAGTTGTCATTGTCAGCGTCGCGGGTGCTGAACTGGGTGCCCTGCAGTGCCAGGCCGCTCTGCTGCCCAGCTGTGCCACTGTAGTCCTGCAGTGACAGCCTGTGCCGAACAGGAGGACAGCCACTGTCACTGCTGGCTTGGGGAGGTCACAGGGGGGCTGCCCTCACAGTGCCTCTTTCCTACCTGTAAAGCTGCCGCTCACTCCCCAGCTGGAATTTGCCGTAGTGAGCATACACCTGGCCGCCTTCCCAGTCCTGCAGCTCAACTCGCAGGGCATAGGGCGCCTGGCTTGTCAGCAGGTGCACGGCCTCGTTACCCAGCCAGTACTCCCCTGCTGCATCCCCAAAACCCTAGGGAACATCAGGGTGGGTCAGTGCAGGGTGCCCAGGGTGCCCCCAGAGTACCCCCCTCCCCAGGCGGGCACAGACCTGCTTGTACTCCCTCCAGCTCCTCTGGAAGCTGAGGCTGCCATTGGCACGAAGCTGGATGACAGTCCAGCCCCCTTGGTCCGTCTCCATGTCACAGTATGCCTGTAGAGGGCAAATGGGGATGGGCTGGGAATGGCTGGGAGTGGGCAACACTGGGCAGCTCGGTGTGGGCAGTCCATGGTGCTAGGGCTTGCTGAGGGTCTGTCAAGTGTATGATGTGCCCGGTGTGTGGCTGGGGGGGTCTCTCCTTCCTGCATGGCTATGGGCAGGGGCTGGGGCATGCTGTTCACAGGTCTTTAAAATCAGTTTTATCTCCCCACCTGGAAGGCTGTGCCAGCCCTGCCTTTACTTGGTGGGTGCTGCCTTCACCCCTGAACAGCTCCTGGGGCCGGATGGGGTGGAGGGAGCTGCCATGGGATGTGCCATACAACAGGGATACCCACTCTGGTCTGGGGCTGGGTGGCACTGGGGTGGGCAGAACTCCGGGTTGCTGCAGGAGACCCTCTCCAGGCCGAGCTCACCTTTTTGGGCTCACTGAGGTTGGCGATGTGCAGGGTGTAGACGCCGCTGGTCCGGATGCCTGCCCGGCGTACCTGGGCACAGTCCTGGAATTGCTGGTCCTGTCCCACTGATGTGGCTGCAGCAGCGAGGAGATGAGATGGCAGAAACCCTGCTGGCCCCACAGCCCTGCATAATTTTGTTGCTCTCCCCTCCTTTGTGCCCACAGATTATTTTTCTTCCTTCTGTGCCATCTCCATGGGGCTGGGTGAGGCAGCTGTGCCACCAGGGCTGCTGCCAGCCTAACCCTGGAGTTTTGGCATGGCTGGGGCATGGACCCTCCCCTCAGGGCTCCATGCTGCTCCTCAGATGAGAGGAACAGATCATTTCCTAGTGGAAAGTGTCCCTCCCCATGGCAGGGGGTTGGAACAAGAGGATCATTAAGGTTCTTTCCAACCCAAACCATTCTGTGGGTGGTCTGGCACCAAACTGAGAGGGCAAGGTGTTGTCTCATAGCCTGCACCCTGCCCCATGCCCCACTCACCTCTGCCCTGGGAGACGAGGCGCATGAGGCTCTGCACGGACTGGAGGAGCTGGAGCTGCTGGAGCTGGAGCATGCTGGTGTTGGCACTGGCAGCCAGCAGCGTCTTTTCCAGCTCCTCAATGGTGCCGCTCTGCCGGCTCAGCAGCCGCTGGAGCTTCTCCTTCTCCAAGTGGGCCCCTGCCAGCTCTGCCTGCTGCTTCGTTTCCATCTCCAGCACCCGCACTTCCAGGATGCTGGGAGGGGGATGCAGTGGTGATGGGGGTGGCAGAGAAGACCCAGCCCCAGCTGCGGTGTCCTGGCATGTCTGAAGGGACCCACTGCTGTCCCCATCCCCTGCTGCACCCACCAAATTGCACCCTCACCTCTGGGTCATGCCCAGCCAGGGGAACCCAAAGCCCAGGAGGCCATGCTGGGTCTGTGCAACCCCCCAGGGACTCCAGCCAGCACCTGGAGGGGTTCAAGCCCCTCAAAGTGCAATGTGAGGTAGGAGAGACCAGCCTCTCTGTGGGGTCCAAGGGCTGTGGGGGTCCCTGAGCCGCTTGAGCCCCTACTTATTCCTGTTCTGCAGCTTGTGGATCTCGTTGGTCTGCAGCAGCAGCTGCTTCTCCAGCTTGGTGGTGGACAGGGAATTCTCCTGGAGCTGCATCTCAATGCGCCATGTCTGGTTCAGCACCTGCCCGAGGCGCAGAGGTGGAGCATCAGTGTCAGCAGCCAGGGCCACACCACATCCCTGGTGTCACCAGGTTGGTGGGTCCCAGCCACACAGCCCCAGTACCCCTGCTACTGGTGCACTAAACCCTGCGTCACCTTGGGCAACTGCTCTGCTTTCCCCAGCAGACAAACCGTGCCACCCACCACGGTCTCGAAGTAGTGGGGATGTGGGGACACATGTGCCCTACCTGGGCCTCCACATCGGTGAGCTTGCGGCTCTGCTCGGCGCTCTGGTTGAGGAGGGAGCTGCCGATCTCCAGCATGGTGGCGGTCTGGTTCTGTGCCGCCGTCTGCCGCAGCTCCGCCATCTCCGGCTTCATGCCACTCTGGATGTAGCTCTCCAACTGTGGAGAGAAATGGGCATGCAGTGGGTCATTCTGGCACCTCGCTGGGTCCTGTCTCGGTGCCCTGGTTGAGCCTGGCACCACAGGCATAGCTCTGATTGTTTCAGCATGGCAGGACCCACCTTGGGGCATTTTAGATCTCATCAGAGGACAGAGTGAACTGAGATGCTGCAGGCGAGCCCCTTTGGGCACCAGCTGCCAAGATTCCTGGGCTGTAGTGCCAGCTGGGCCCTGGCACTTGTTTATATGTGCCCAGGTGTGCTGGCAAGCTGGGACTGATGCCCAGCCAGAGTGGCCTGTGCCAAGCAGCCAGCAGTGGCCAGCACTGGCACTGACGCGGGCACTGGCATTGGCAGCAGCAGCAGCTGCCATCCCCCAGCCCATCCTTGGCTGGGGAAGGTGAGTGTCCAGGTCCTGGGGCTGCCCCACCACAGGGAAGCACTGGGGGCTGGGAAGAAGCTGGCTGTGGACACAGCTTCCACACAGCTGAGATGATGCTTCCGCTTTCCCAGCCCGCGGGGGAGCTGCCTTTCCCAAAAGCTTTGCTATTTCTGGACACTCTGCCATGAGGTTCCCATTCAGGCCCTCCCCAGGGAGATGGCCTCGGTGGGGGCACAGTCCCTCGGCAGGGGCCGTGGGGGAGCGGAAGGGGCCGTGCTGCCGCCCACGCTGGGAAAGCAGGAGGGACAGGGGCTGCCCAGCTCCCTGCACCCCACAGATCCCACTGTCCCCACACCAGATCCCAGATCCTGCTCCCTGACTGAGCTTCCTGTTGGTGCAGGCAGAGCCCCACATCCCCCTGCATCTCACGGGGCTGTGGACCAGAATAGGAAGGGTTGGGATGCTGCTCTCTGGGCAGCGTGGCCCGCAGGCAGCGGTGGCAGAATGCTTTGCACCACGGAGGGCAGGCAGTGCTGGGATGCTCGACATGGCAGTGATCCGGCAGCGGGCCAGTGCGCAGGGCTCTGCACTTGTTTGGCATGATGAAATCTCACCGGCAGTGGTGGGGCTCTGTTCCCTCCTCCCCAGCACCAGGCAGTGACAACACTGTCACCCCATTGTGAGCACTTGTGGGGGGCAGGAGGGTCCCAGGGCTGGGCGTCCCAGCCGGCATTGCCTGCACCCGCGTCCCTGGGGATTTTCCCTTGCAGGAACAGGCTCTCAGGGAGGAAGTGGGGAAAGGTCGGAGAGTCGTGTCTGGAAAACATTTCCCTGAGCTGAGGGATTGCTGGAGAGTTTCCCTCTAACCACATCGTTAATCTTGTTGCTTCACATGGCTTGGGGAGGCCTTTTCTCCCTCTCAATTTTTTTTTTTTTAAGTAAATATATCTGTGAGCTGGGGGCAGAACAGACCCGTGGAAAAGGTCAGGCTGGCATGGGCCAGAGAGTCCCAGAGAGGGAACCCTGGATCCTGGCCCCAGCAGCTCCCTGGAAGCTGGAGTGGGACATAGTGTCCCCTGCCATGAGTGGGACAGGAGACGTGATGGGGACAGGCTCTGTTCTGAGGACAGGGAATGTGAGATTATCCTCCTTTCACCTCACAGGGTGAAAGCCCTCCTGGACTCGGAGGGCCCCACCAGACTCATTCCTCCACCATAAACAGCATTTTGGGGAAGGAGTGTGGTGCTATGGGTCACCCCAAAGGTCTGCCCTCTGTCACCAATCACCCTCTGTCCCCATACCGAGATCTCGTTGTCCAGGGCTGGATGATCCTGTGCTGCCTTCTTGCAGCCACATCCCTCTCCTATCTTTGTCCTGCCCTGGCATTTCTAAGCATCCCAGGAATAGCAACTGGAGGACCCCTGAGACAGGAATAGGTGGAAAGTCCCCCCACCTGCCACCTGCACCCCTGCACCCATCCCGGGGTGAGCAGTACCAGCCCCTGTGCTGCAGGTGCCTCAGAGCTGCCAACCTGCCACTGCCCCACTGGGGACCCCATCCCGCCCTGAGACCCCAGACCCAGCGGCACCATCGAATGTTTGTGTTTGAACTAAAATTAATTCCTCCTGAGACAGGAGCAGCCGATATGTCCCTGTGTGCTGGGCCCTCGCCATGTCCCTGTCCCCTGCAGCCATGGGCAGCTGCACAGGGGGAGGGTTGTAGATGGTGTTCCTGGGGGAGGCTGGTGCTGGGGGTGCCAAGGGGGCCTGGGAAGCCCTGTTTGGTACCAGAGGACCTCCCAGTTCCTCGGCACCCTGCAGGGCTCCTCATGCCAGGGCAGAGCAGATAGAGATGTAATGTTGTTTACAATCTGTCCCTGAACCCACTGCCTCCTTTGAGCCCTGGTTTGTTTATTCAGGGCTGGAGTCCGACCAAAACAAGCCTCCTTGGGCAGCTCCACTGAAATTTGGGAAGCTGAGGAACAACAGGAAAAAAATAGCTATAAGCTGCCTTTGAAAGGAGAGAGCTGTGCTGTAGGGCAGGGCAGGAAGGGGTGGGATAGGATGGGATGGGATGCATGCTTGGGATGGGATGGGATGAGACCCACTGCCTCACTGTCTTGTGCTCCTTAGGGCTGTAGTAAGGGGCATTGCTGCCCACAGCTGCCCAGATGTGCAGTCCCACTTTGCCACTGGCTGCCTGCTCTGGACAGGGCCATGTGCACTTGTGGTGGGACCCCTGACCCACCAGCTTGCTTGGCCATGACCAAAGGCTGCCAGTGCCCCACCAGTGGTGGAGATTCAGTGCCAGCAGCATGGTTGTCACTGGCTCTGCTGATCCCTCTGCAACCCCCTGGGCTGGCTTCCAGTGGAGCCATGGTTCAACATTTTCCCAGCTTTTGAGGAATTTGTCCTCAAAATGCATGGCTGAGGGGACAAGGAACAACCCTGCACGTCCCTGCTGCCTGCCCTGTCCCCCATGGCCAGAGTGGCTACCCGAGCAGTGTGGCTGGCGCAGGCCATTCCCACTCAGTGTGTTGGCACACATCTCATCTGGGGGCATCCCCCAGGAAATTGGGGTGCAGAGGCACATGGATCCCATTACACCCTGTGGGCCATCACAGGACATGTGACAGCTGAGGACAAGCTGCTTCCCCTCTTATCAGCACAGGCACCCAGTGTCCCAGCACGGGGTACAGGGTTTAGGGGCCCCCCGGGGAGGTGTCCCCCAGGACGAGCTATTCCTGGGTCTGACGCAGGCAGCCGTGCTCAGCTGTTGGGGGCTCCAGGAAGGAAACGCTGCTTCCTGCCTCGGGCTTTGGGGATGGGGTGAGGTGGGGGAACAGGGGGAAGAAGGAGGAGGGGCAGGTAAATCTGTGGGTATGCAGCCCCTCTGGTGTGGCTCCCACCATGCACCCACCCACGGGTCCCAAGCCCAGTCAGGAGCCACAGGTCCCACAGACAGTCTCTCCAAGTTCTGGGAGCTTCTGCAAACCCCTAAGAGAGTAAATTACTAATCTGGAGAGATTTTGGTGGCCCTTGCCGTTAGGTCTCTTGCTCTGCCAGTGGCCAAACCCCTTCCTAGTATCCTGTTCCAGAATGGGGAATTCTAAACCCCAAGGGATGCCTGGCATGGCTAACCCAGCCAGAACCACGAGCAGCCCTGTGGCAGCGATGGACAGAGAATACAGCCTCAGCGGGAAGTGATCTGGATGAGTGAGCTCAGCAGCTCACTCTGCAGCACCCATCCCCTCCAGGGAGACAGTGCCTGATGCCAGCTGCACACCTGCAGGGAAAAGCTGACCTGGCCACTCAGGTGGACATTCCCCGAAATGTCCCCAGCTGTGCCGCCGGCAGGCAGGGAGCGGGGAGCAGCCCGGGGATGCTGCATGCGTGGGGGCTGGATGCAGACCCCTGTCCCACACCACCCTGCTGCCCTTCCCCCCTACCCCACACCCCACATCCCACATCCTACCTTCAGCAGCTGAGTCGTGCTGTTCTCCAGGATCCTCTCGAGGTGCCGCAGGCGCTGGGCAGCCCCGTGTCCGGAATGTGCGGTGCCGACCGGCGAGTCCCGCTGCAGCAGCGCGCTGGCCGGGCCAGGACCAGAGCCAGGAGCGGGGGAGGCCGGGCAGGGCAGCGGGTCAGCCTCGGGCAGCACGAAGGTGTAGCTGCAGTGGCCGTGCTGCACGCGGTGGTAGCGCCGGCGCCCGCCCCCGTCCAGCGCCCGGCGCTGGGCTCTGGTGGCACACAGAGCCGTCGTGGCACAGGTCAGGGCCACGAGGCCAAGGCTGAGTGCCCACATGGCGCGGAGGTCCCCACGGTGCCGGGGTGTCACGGCAGGGGATGCAGTTTGCTCTGTGCCGGGGTGGGTCAGGGGGTGCTCGCCGCCGCGTCCAACAGCGGCGATTTCGGCATTTCCTCCCTCTGAGCCGGCGCTGGCCGCCCCGGCCTTTTATCGCCAGCCCTCTCAGGGGGAGAGGGGAGGGAAAAAAACCAAAAAGAAAAACAAAGGAAAAAATCTGTTTAAAAACAATACTTCTATCTTTTTTCTCTCCTCAGTCCACTCCAGGGAGATCAAGTTTCACACGTGATCTATAAATGTCTCTCACACACACAATCTCACACACGCAGCCCCTTTCCTCCCCCTCCCCACCCGTTCTCTGCACAGCTCATTGCGTTTCCTGGGGTGGGCAGCGCCGAGCCCTCCCATCCTCCAGCCCTGCACCCAGTGACGCCCCCCCAGTCAGCACCCGCTGGGACTGGCCTCCCCCCTGTCCCCCCCTATCCCGGGGAGCACAGCTCCCTCCCCATGTCCCGGCTATTTATAATGCCAGCGGGAGCCAGGCCTGGACTTGGCTGCTCCAGCCACGGGATCAACCCGTGGGGACCAGGATGGGGGCTGTGTCCCAGGCAGAGCTTGGCAGGACACAGCCACACTGTGTATGTGGGCTTGGGGTGCCTACTTCACAGACTGGGGGTCTATCGGGGACTGATGGGCTGCCACCAGAATGGGGGGTGACCACATCTGCCAGCCCATGTGCTGGCACAGATCTCGGCTGTGTCTGCCAGGAGGGGAAAATCCCAGTGGTGGGGACAGGCTGCTAAGGGGATAACCGAGCACTCAGGAGAGGGGGATTCTGTCCAGCAGCCAGAAAAGCCCCTCGGTGTTTCCCAGTCCCTGTGGAATGGCAGTCTCAGTGTCTCGCTGCTTGCTCCAGTGCTGGCTCCGGCACTGGGCGATACTGATGGTGCTTTAAATAAAAACATGAAATGAAATCTTTCCACAGACTCCCGTTGTGCTGATGGGGCTGGGACGGGGTGCTGGGAGGCCAGGAGAGGGTGTCCCGTCACGGGGAGTCACGCTGCAGAGCTGGGGGATGAGGGGGTAACACCGTAGCCACAGTCAGCAACCTGGTCCCCCTCTGGCAGCAACTCGTGGGAATGAGGAAAGCAGGGAGGCAGGAAGGATGCCGGGGAGTTAATCCATTTATTTGCCATGAAGCGATCCGAGGAGCTGCTCCGGCAGCTTCGCGCCGGCTCCGGGGCTGGCTCGCTGCTGACACCCAGCGCTCCCGTCCTGAAGGGTCTGCGCAGCCCCCGCAGCCCCAACACACTGCAATCAGCCCCGGCCACCCCCTGCCCACGCTTAGGGCACGGATGGGCGGCTCGGACCCCGGCAAACCCCCAAAAGCAGTTGGGGCAGCGATTTGAGCGCACAGGTGGTAAATACGTATACTGACACAGCCCTCCGGACACACAGCGTGGCTGCCGGCTTGGAGCGACAGACCAGCATGATGAGTGCTGGGCTGGCATGGTCCCAGAAGGATTCCCAGTCTGGGGATCCAGCTGCTCTCCAAGTCCCAGGACAGCACAATTTTGCCCATGGTTGTGCTGATGGGGATGTGCTGAGCTGGGCTGCTGGGAGAAATGACATGGTCCCCAGCGGGGTTCCAGCCCTGGGGTCTCAACCCTGGAAGTCCTGCTGCTCCTTGTGCCCATGGCTGAGGATGAGGGACCCTATCCAGCACCTGGAGCAGCTCAGTGGTGTGCTGTGCCCCCAGCACTCCTGCAAAATTGGGACCCTGCGGGGACAGGGCATCTCCCAACCCTGTGGGATGGTATCCAGGCAGGCATCTTCATCATTAGTAGAGTCCAACCCTTCGTCCAACCCCTCCCACCCATCTGGAGGAAGAGAAGGGATGGAGCAGGCTTGGGGAGAGGGAAAATCAGAGGAATAAAGGAGCCACCCCCTCCCCAAGCCCCAGGGCTTTGCTTTGGACGCTGCAAATTAGATTTTCTGAAGAGGAAATGTTTTACAGGCCATAAATCGTCTCAAAATGAAAAGGGGGAAAGGAGGGGGCAGATAAAATTGTGCCTTTTTTTTTGCTTTTTTTTGTTTGTTTGTTTTTGTTCAATGTAAAAATGGGGGTGATGTGGCCAGGGCACCATGGCAGGAGCTGGTTTGGAGCTCTTGCCATGGTGCTCCAGCTCCAGTTCTGGTGTCTGCTAGGTACCCATGTGCCGTTCTGTCTTCGGCTTCTTCTGTCGCTTTTTGCCTTTATTTTTGGGTTCAGTTTTCTCTGGAAGAGAAAAAGGAGAAAAGGAGGGCATGCTTATTTGGCCGAGCAACATAATCTGACCCAAGCCCCATCCATGGGATGCTGATCCCATATGCTCCCTCAGGGGTTAGTGCTGGATTCAATTTCAGATTTTAGGGATCCCAGAGCCTTCTCTGGGTAATGAAACAGCAGCATGGGTCTATGGAGAGTCTGGGTGTACTGGTGGGATGGGCAGAGCAACACTGGTATGTTGTTCCACAGCTCCAACGGCTGGATTCTAAATCCTGATACCCTCAAATTCCCAGGAATCGGCTAGGGCAGCTCAAACAAAGCAAGGGTTGACCAGAGACACTCCAGCTTGTCTCTGAGCAATGACTGAGGATTTGGAGAGGGACAGCAGCTGCACCAACACCCCAAAGCCATGGCACAGACATGCCCAGCTCTGCTGTGGTGGGGAATGTGCATCCCTTCATTCTGGAGAGGAAGATGGGGAGGTCCTGCACCATGGTGCTCAGGCAGCCCCTGGGAGGATCTGGACATGATGGGCAGTGAGGTGGTCTCAGGGTGCATCCATACATAGGTGCTAATGCTCTGCCTGGGAATGCCCTCCATGTGTGGATGCTCCCCATCCCAGTGGCACAACCGATGTGCTGGTGGAGCCTGGATGCATCCCAGTAAGGCCTTCCTCAGTGCTGCATGTTGTTCCCAGTCCTTTCAAAGGTCTCCAGCTCTGGTCCTGCCCGTTTGTTTTTTGGCTCTGATCTCCCAGACAGTTGCCACACACAAAGGAGAGGGCACAGCACGCACACCAAGTGTCTGGAGAGCAGGACAGACACCCAAGGCAGATTTACAGCGGTGTGAGGGGTTTGTGTCTCAGCCAAGCGTGGCAGCTTCTCCCTTCCAGCCGCCTGGAAGGCTCAGAAGTGGTGGCACAAATCTCTCATCACACGGTTGGGTACGGCCGCTTGCCCTGGCTCGCCCGGGCTCAGGGTGTCTCTGCTGCATCAAGTGAACTCCCTGTCCTCCTGCAGCATCTGGATCCCATAACACAGCACTTGGCCGGGCAGGCAGGAGCCTGGGAGTGAGGGCAGACACACGCTCCACAGTGGCTGGGACACTGAATTGCCTGCCTGGGAGCTGGAGACACGGACAGACTGCCCTCTCCTGCGGGGGCTGCCTGGGGGGCACTGGTGGGATTCCCTCTGACAGGGGCCAGACCTGTCTCTGAAGCTGGCCCCAGATAGTGGCCTCTGGAGCAGAGTCCTGCTATTCCTTGAGCCCATCCCCGCAGCCTCAGGGCTCCCAGCTTACAGGAGCAGGGGCCTGGGCAGAGGCGACAGGTCAAGCACTTTTCTGCCGCTGCCTTCCTTCCCAATCACCTCACAAGATGGTGTGCCCCCGAAACGCTGGTGCCACAGGCCCCAGCTGTGTGTCCTGCCAGGCAGGACTGGGCACGGGCACAGTGACACGGGACATGGTGCTCTGGACCAGCCCATTCTCCCATGCCAGACTTCTCGCATCAAACTGTCACCAGCTCTGCAGGTCCAGAGCTGGCACAGCCTAGCAGGGAGGGGAACATCCTCAAAATTGATGCCACCTGGCACCCCAAAGATGTGAGTCGGGGCCTGGGTGGGGAAAGGAATCAGCTCCTCTGCTGTCAGCAGGAAAATATTATTTATGACTGATGGCGCTGAGATGAAGCTGCTCTCCTGGCTCCACGGCTCCAGCCCCAGCACGCATATCCTCTTCTATTGCTCCCCTTCTCCATCCTTTTTCTCTCCACCCTTGCAGCTCTGTCCTCTCTCATCCCCGCCACGCTGGCGGTGCTGGCCAGCGTGTCCCACAGCACAGAGCAATCCCGCAGCTCTGAACCGCAACCCTCAGTGGCTCAGATCTGCTGCCAGGCCCTACAGATCGGTATCTCATGCATCCCCCTTTCTGCCAGTTATTAAGTGGAGATTTATTAGGATAGCTTGAGTCCAGCTCTCTGCATCCAAAAATTACATCAGCCATGTCCTGGTTCCCATCGCCAGCCCTGCACCCGTGCACGCACCACCCAGCCAGACCCTGCAGCAGATTTGGGTGCTGTGAGAGGAGGGGGCATCCCTGAGCCGGGAGCCCCAAGCCTGAGGACTGGGAGGGGACAGGGGGGGAGGTGCAGGAGCACAAGTGAACATGTGGCTGGATGAGCCATGGAGGGGGACTTTGCTCTGAGGGGTCTCCCAAAACTTGGGCTATCAGAAATCCCCTGGGTGATGCCTTCCTGCTCTGTGAGTGCTCCCCATATTTGAGGGGCTTGGAGTGTTTTGCAGGAACCTCCCTCGTGTGTCTCAACCCTCCTAACTCGCAGCTGCGGCGCAGAAAGCCCCGTCCACGCTGTTCCCTTCACATCACGGCACTGTGGGAGCCGGAGCTCGGCAGCCTTATCCCACCGGTTGGCGGTTCGTGCCAGCGCCCAGCCCGGCGTGGAAGGGGACACCGGCCGGTCCCAGGCAGTCTCGGGGGGTGCCAGGTGGGAGCAGCCAGCCCCAGAGCTGCTCAGCACATGTGCCTGAGACGACGGCTTTCCCCACAACCAGCCTCAAAATGCTTGAGAGATGACAGCATGGCTCGGCCGGCCACTGCCAGACCCCTGCTGCCACCGTCCCGCTCCCGCAGCTTTCCACGGGGCTCACTTTGGAGGGGCACGAAGCTGCCCCAAGTCCCGACACGGTGCTCACCTCCCGGGCAGTGCTTCTTCATGCGGCACCTCCTGGTCTCCTGCAGCGCGGGGCAGGCAGCCCCTTCCTCCCGGGCAGCCTCCGGCACCTCCCGCACCCGCGTCTCCACCCCCCACTTGCAGCCGCAGGTCCGGCTCTCGTGGGTGCAGGGGCTCCACTCGCTCCACGGCCCCGGTTCGCATGTCTCTGCGGGGAAAGGGGGGAAGAGCAGGAACGGTGGCCCCGCGGCACCAGGTGAGTCGCCATGGCGGGTGCGGAGCGCGGATCCTGCTTACCTTGGCACTCGCGGGTGCCGGGCTGTGCCGCAGTGCTGGGGGGACACTGCCGAAAGCACTGCCCCTTGTACAAGTAAAACTTGTCCTTGCACTTCATGCAAAAGTCTCTGCTGAAGCAGCTCTCGCAGCTGGGCGACCTGCACTCTGCCGGGAGGGATGGCCGGTCAGCGGGAGAGCCCAGGGCAAGTGGCAGCAGCCCCAGAACCCACAGGGGACCCAAAACCTGCGGGGTGCAGGCTGCAGCTCTGGGCAAAGGAAAAGGGGAAGAAGCCCCCCGGCCCGTCTCTCCCCTGGATCCGTGGAGGCACTAGGAATGCTGCAGGAAATGAAACCATCACCTTCCCACAGCACTGGGTCCCGCAGGGCGGCCAGGGGAGAAGGGGGCACCGGTAGGAGCATGGGGACCCCAGCTGGCATGGGACCTACTTATGCATCTGTTGACCTCCAGACCACGCACTCCAAAGTAGCCGGGGGGACAAGTGTGGACACACATCCCGTACTGGCGAATGCCGTCCCTCCAGATGAGCAGGAAGAGCCGGTGGTGGCAGGTGATGCAGCCGTTGTCCTCAGAGCACAGGACACAGCCTGTGCAGTTTTCCAGCAGGCCAGCACTCGCTGCAGGGACACACGTAGGAGAGGGGCTGTGGCCTGGCTGCAGCACAGGTGTTGCGGTGCCAGGGAGGCCCCCAGCCCTGTGGCAGCCCTTCTGTGCCACATCAGGGTGACAACACTGTCCTCTGCTCCTGCAAACACCTTCCCACCTCGCTCCGTGCCTTAAATCCCCACCTCTGCCTGCACTGACAGGGTGGGGACACAGAGACCCATTGCTCCCAGCTTGAGCATCACCGATGGCCTCCATGGCCTCAGGGTCCAGACAGAGTTCGTGCCCATGGGTGCCAGCCCAAGCCCCAACCCCAGCCAGCTGTGCTCATCCCATGGGCCGTGAAACAACCTCTGGGTCAGTGAGTGGAAATATGCTCTGGCCTGGATTAATCAGTTGATGCCTGCTAAGTGTCAGGGGACAAAGAGCATTTTGGAATCACTCAAGAGGAGCCAGAGATAAGGATCTGTCTGGTTGCTCAAGAGCCTCTGCCGCCTCCCTGGCTGCCTTCCCTGTGCTCCTGACCCACGTGAGGGTGGCTCACCCTGAGGTGAGCTCTGCTCCTGGGACGCAGACGGGGCCAACACCCACCAGCCCATGGAGACACTGCCAACCACTGCCGCTCCCTGAACTGTCTCCCTGTGCCCACAGAAGAGCAACCCAGTGGGATGCTCCCAGCACAGGGGCAATTTGGAAGCTGGGGAGCTAAGCCTGGAGCACTTTGGGCTACATGCACTCATGTCTTTTTGCACCCCGAGCCCTGGCTGGGCATCACTGCAAGGGGCCACTGCGCTCCAACCGTGTCTGATGCTGTTGCTGTGCCTAGGATGTTGGGAAGTGTTTGCTTGGGTCTGACACCACAGGCTACTCTGGAAGCTCCTGAGCCAAGGCTGAAGTTGAGCAGCCGTGACAGTGCCAGCAGCTCTGGCATTGCGTGCTTGAGCCCCAGGCTCTGTAGAATCACAGAGTAACAGAATGGTTTGGGTTGGAAGGGACCTTAAAGCTCATCTCATTCCATCTCCCTGCCATGGACAGGGACACCTTCCACTAGACCAGGTTGCCCCAAGCCTCATCAACCTGCTGGGTGCTGCCTGGCACGGACACAGGCTCAACCCTGGGAGCGATGCCTGGCACTGGTTCCCTCTGACCACAGGAGCTGCAGCAGAAGGGCACCACGGCCATGGGACCAGGACAGAGGGGCTGGTGGAAGCAGTCATTGGTGCTGGGGAAGCCAGGAAGATGCTGGCTGAAGATGCTGGCAGATGTTGCCTCGCAGCCCTGTGCACTGGACACTGGCAGAAGCCAGTCTCTAGTGCCATGGTGCCATGTAGTTGTCCTTAATAGGCTCATCCCTGTTTCCTCACTGGGGCACATGGGCTGGGACAGCAGAACTGCCAGGAGCCTTCATTAGAGCTGCATCTGTTGGGAGCACTAACAAAGCACCTTGGATCCATTAAGTTGTTATGGTCTCCGTTACATATTTACCAAATGCTGACAACATTTGTGTTCCTGGCTGCAGCTGGAGTGGCTTCTCTGGAGACCCGGAGATTTATGAGCCTCTTTCCCTTCCCTAATTCTTTTTGATGTTGTGTTTTTTTGGGGGTTTTTTTGCTGCTCTCCTTCCACCCCAGCCTGAATAGGGAAATGGGGAGCCTTAGGTGGGCTCCGAGGCCTCCTTCCTCTCATTGGCTTTGGAAATAGCCCCGTGGTGTGGAGCTGGGAGAAGCAGGGTCCTGCTTCTCCACCTGGCAAGGCTGCCAGCATGGCACATGCATCTGCCATTGGAAGCAAAACCAGGAGCCACCGCAGAGCTGTGCCACTCAGCAGAAGATGGCTCATGCCAAAATCATGGCACTGGGGATTAGGCACAAAGTTGTGGGTTCTTCTCCCCCTGCCCAGCAGACATGGAAGAGTGCAGGGCTGAGCTGGGATGGGCACTGGGCATGGCAGGGGGCATGGCAGGTACCTGAACTGTTTTAGACATCTGCGTGACATCTCCATGTCTCTTCACCCTGAGCCCAGTCCTGTCACTGTGAGGTCTGCAATCACTGGGAGTCTCCAGGGCACTGGGCTGCCCAGACCAGAGCTCTCAGCAACAGTGCGATGGCTTTGGGGTACTACAGCATCCCTCACAGCTCCCAGCCCCCACAGACTGTGCTGGTATTTCTGTGCTCTTTATCCCAGGGAATATAGCAATGCTTTTGAGGTGTGAAGCCATGGCCAGACTATCACATGCTGCCAGGTCCTTGAGCATCCAGGAGCATTGGGCCACTCAGCGTGAAGCACAACCAGCTGGAGCAGTGGCCCCATGGCACCTGGAGCCCCTCTTGGTGCCAGGCTGTTTCCCATCCAGGGTTGTTTTGGCCGCCAGCCTGGCCACCCACATCATCTCACACACCTTCTGCCTCCGCATGCCTTTAACATGGAACAGCTTCAAGGAAATCTATCTGGACTCCAGCCCCAAGCCCTGGTCCTGCCAAGTCCTGTCCCTACCCTGGCACACACTGGCCCCAAAACCAAGCCATTCCTGGCACAGAGCTGAGAACCAGCCCTGGACCCACTCCCTGAAGCCAGTCGGCACTGCCTGGCACGGCACGGTGAGGGCACATGTCTTGGCACAGCCCCAGCACACCCTGCACAGAGCAGCAGCTCAGCTCGTGCATCTGCTCAGGAGAAGGACAGGGCAGGGGACAGTCAGTGCCTGCCATGGCTCTGAGCATCTTCTCAGGTTTTACACCCCCCAGACCTAGTGAGTTACACAGAGAAGGGAAATACTGGAAAAATCAGCCCAGGTTTTGCTATCCCCACCGTGTCTTGCTCTACTGGGATTTGCAGAGCTGGTCCCAGTACCAGCCGGCCTCCCCTATCCCCTGCCAGCCCCAAGGGCTCTCCATCTCCCTGGACTGCCAAGTCAGCCCAGTGCTGCACACCCAGAGGGTGTGCAATGCTCCCCGTTGGGTCCAAAGGGATGGGCTAGGGGATGTTGGTTCCTGGCACCCTCCAGCCCTGGTTCACACCTCTCCCCTGCTCCGAGCAGGCAGGACAGGCAGCCTGGTGTCCCCGAGACACCCCACAGTGCCAGACCGGGACAAGCCAACCGCGCACACCATACCTTGCTTCTTCCATCGGTTCTGCGTGAGCATTTCCATGGAGCTGATGAATAACAGCAACATGAATATTATCCACTGCATCTGGGCAGGAGTGATTTCGGGCAGGGAAGGAATCAAATCATCCACGCGGCTGGCGGGCTCGGCTCCTGCCAGAGCCGGTGAGGGGCGGTGGGAGGGCGAGGAGCGGCTCTGGGCTCACACCATCCCACCCCGGGCTCCGGGCACGCAGCCACGATTTAGGGCAGCATGAGCCGGTGACACTGGGGCAGGCTGGGGCTGTCAGGCCCGGGGAGCGCTCATGGTGGCGAGGAAGTGCCGGCTGCTCCAGAGACCTCTGCCTTTATAGCCAGTGTCAGCCCCCCCTTCCTCACCCTCCCCTTCAAAATAATAATAATCCTAAAAAAAAAAAGTCCCCCAGCAGCAACANGAGCAGTAGCCCCCGGGCAGGGCTGAGCCCCCCGGGCAGGGCCGACCCCCGGTCGCTGGGAGCTGTGGTGGGTCTCCGGCAGCTCCGGCGGCGGCTGTGGGTCTGCTCCGGCTGTCCCCAGGATTGCAGATGACTCTGATTTTCCGAGCGCCTCGTAACTCACCTCCCCCCGAGCTGCGGGAGCGGAGCTGAGCTGTGCCAAGCCGTGCCAAGCCGTGCCAAGCCAAGATGAGCTGCACTGAGCTGTTCTTGGCTTTTCCACGCGGCTGTCCACACCCCTTGTCCCACGCTGTGCTCCCCAAAACCCACCCGGGGGGCACCACTCCCAAGGGGGTGCAGGACAGGAGGGGAAAGGGGCTCATCTGGGACACTTCATTCCCCAGGTGCCCAAGGTCCCCATCCTGGGACCCCCATGTGCTCACCCCGTCGTGCCCACAAATGCCAGCCTTGTGTCAGGAACTGTGCCCTTGAGCAGCCTGGTGACCTCCCGGCCATGGCCACCAGTGACAGACCCGATGACAGCGCACTCACCCCTGGTGGGTGCAAGCCCGCATGCAATGTCCCTCTCTTCCCGCCCCCGGAGAGGGCACAGGGTGGCATCCTNCCCTTAAAAAAAAAAAAAACCCAAAAAAAAAAAGTCCCCCAGCAGCAACAAAGCGACTGGCAAACGCCCTGGCTGGATCCCCCCGGAGCGCTCCAGCCACCACCTCAGCTGGGAACCGTCCCGCTGTCCCGCCGCGGTGCGACTGTCCCGCTGCCATCCCAGCGCCGGGGTCACAGCGAAGCCCCCTGCGATTTTGGGNAAGCCAAGATGAGCTGCACTGAGCTGTTCTTGGCTTTTCCACGCGGCTGTCCACACCCCTTGTCCCACGCTGTGCTCCCCAAAACCCACCCGGGGGGCACCACTCCCAAGGGGGTGCAGGACAGGAGGGGAAAGGGGCTCATCTGGGACACTTCATTCCCCAGGTGCCCAAGGTCCCCATCCTGGGACCCCCATGTGCTCACCCCGTCGTGCCCACAAATGCCAGCCTTGTGTCAGGAACTGTGCCCTTGAGCAGCCTGGTGACCTCCCGGCCATGGCCACCAGTGACAGACCCGATGACAGCGCACTCACCCCTGGTGGGTGCAAGCCCGCATGCAATGTCCCTCTCTTCCCGCCCCCGGAGAGGGCACAGGGTGGCATCCTGGGCACAAAGGACCACACTGAGCACCTCGGGGCAGATGCTCATCCCACATCCCACCTGCCCATCGCACACAGCAGCCGGCGGCAGGGCTCCTTCCCACCTGGGATGTTCCAGACCTGCCTTACCTGGGGGAGACAAATGGACTGAGCGCCGCTGAGCCCCAGCAAACTCATTGCACTGGGGAGGGCCACCCACGGGGTGTGTCCATCAGTGTCCTGGGGTGTCCAACCATGCCAGGGACAGTACCTCAGGGCTATTCTTCTCCTACCCGCCCCCCCCCGATTTCTCCCTCCTGCTCCTCCCCTCTGCCCCAGCCCCTCCTGAGTGTCTCTCTCCTCCACTCCCATCCAGCATTTTATTCCTGAAGGGTTAATGATCAGACAACAAAGGAGCCATTTCAGACCCCTTTGGCCTCACTGCAGGAAACTAGGAGTAATAATGGAGAAACACGGGAGTAATAATGGTTGGAATCGCTTTAGGTTTTTCTCTAAATATGAAATAAATTGAAAAATTACATATAAAATACAGGTTTGCAGTATCTGGCTCAGTTGAAATTTCCATAAACAAGCAAACCTGCAGCACGGCATCACCATTTAGGGTCTGCGAGGGCTGGGGAGAGTTCTGTGGGCATGAACATGGCACTGCCATCCCAACATGAAAAATAGGGATATGGAATGGCGTTGGAGATACATGAATGTCTCCAAATTCCAGCAACAGGCAACTGCAATGGTGTGGATAACTGTGACCTGGAGGGGACATGGGGCAAGGAGCTGCCACAAACCCTGCTGGGTGCCAGCCCAACTTCCTGGGAGCTGATAGGGAATTTCCTTTTCTAGACCTGGGAGTCAAACACTGGAAAAGGACCAAGTTAGAGCCTCATCCCTGGTCACAGTCTCTGGCTGCTAGCACAGGTGGGGGGATGTCATCAGGAGCCCTGCCAGTGTGGCCCCTTGCAGGAGGATGCACTAATTAGATGGCTGTCATTAGCACTGCATCCTTGGGGCAGCATGTGGCCATTGCTCAGCTTATCCCCAGCTCTGTGAGATCATGGGAGACTTGCCAAGGGTGGCAGAGCCACCACCCCCGTATCCAGTGAGTGCCCGGTGTCCCTGAGGGAGCAGAGAAATCCTCTCATTTCCCTTAATTTGGCTATTTGTGACAAATCCAGATTTGCCACTTAAGTGGGTGCCTGGCACCCCTCTGTTGCATGGTAGACATTTAGGGGACTGTGGGGTGGGGGGAGCCCAGGTGACAGTGCCAGGGCCGCACCCACAGTGACTCAGGGGTGATGCTGGGGAGATCCGAGGCTGCGCCGCGGGTGCCGCTGGCAGCTCCCAGCTCCTCACGCAGCCCCACTCCATGCCAGTGCAGAGGGAATGAAATGTTCCTCCTCCGCCTTCCAAAGCAGAAGGGAGAAAGTGTCCAGAAAGATAATTTGGAAAGTTTGTTTGACACTTGAGCACACTTTCATCTTCGGAAAAAAATCTTGGTGACCTTCCAAGGCTGCACTGCCTGTTTCCCAGCACGGCCGGCGCCCCAGGGCACACGACTGTGGCACCATCCCAGCAGCTGCTTTTGGGATGCTCAGGGCTCTGGAGGGGACAGCATGGTCCCACCGGGTCCACAGGTCAGCAGGGATGCTGGCACGGAGTTAGTAGCTCAGGGATGCAGACACAGGGATTTTGGCACAGGGATGCAGACACAGGAATGCAGACACAGGGTTGCAGCACGGGGATGTTGGCTCAGGGGTGGTAGTGCTGGGGATGCAGGTGCTGTAATGCAGGCATAGGATGCCTGCACAGGGAGGCTGGCACTGGGATGCAGGGGCAGGGATGCAGGGGCAGGGATGCAGGCACAGGGATGCTCCTGGCAAGGCAGTAAAATGAAAATGAAATGTCTGGAGCTCGCTGGCCACAGAAGGAGACAGGAAGGGGCAGAAGAGTGGATGGAGCCCATAGGTGAGGGCAGGGTTTTCTCCACAGGTGCCATGAGCTCCCAGCAGCTACAAGGACTGGGAGGGATATTCTCTAGTACAGGGACCCTGGTGCATCCCAGGCAATGAATGTGGGTTTGATCAGGGGAGGGTTTGAGCGGATTGTAATGGATAAGGAAGAAAAATACTTGGCAATCTCCTCCCATCATAATAAGCCCAGATGCTTGGACAGTGGCAGCCCACTTCCCACAGGAATGGAAAGTCATAGTCGCTTTTGCACCAGCTCGGCACAGGCCCTTTCCCTGCTCTTGTGAAATGCCGGCTCCACCTCACACCACACTGCAGCCCTCACTGGCACCCCATGACATGGCTCCCCCTGTCACCCGCGTCCTCAGTGGTGGCACTGCTCATGACCTGCTCCAGGGAAGCAGAGTTTGGAGCAGGGAAACCTGATGGGAAAGGCCAAGTGGCAGATTTACTGCTGGTGCCAGAGCCTGGTGTGGCCAGTGCTCCTTCCCACATGCTGACATGTTGGGAGTACCTGGAACAGCAGAGGGCTGGTGAGGCCGATGCCATGGGAAGCTCTCATGGGAAGCAGCTCCTGCCTGGACAAGGCTGGTGGAAGCAGCTCCAACCTCCCAGCAGTCCATCTCACCACCTCCCATGCCAGCACAGAGCCAGTGGGATCCCTTGATGCCGGGATGCTATTGGCTCTCCCAGACAAGAAGGAAGGTGTGATGGTGGCTGACTTCAACACTCACATCAGCCAAGTGCAACCTGCAGGATACTCATGGCTCACTTGCTCTTGTCCTTTTCCTTCTCCTTCTCCTCCTCCTCCCTCTTCTCCATCTCCTCTTCCTCATGCCATTCTCCAGCCATTCCTAGATTTGTGCTGCCCGCCATTCCAGTTGCTCTCAGGGGATGCAGCATCCCAAGAGGTTTAAGGTTTGACTTAAATCCAATCCTTCATCCCGGAGCAAGCTCTGGAGCTCAGGCTCTCTTCCTGCCAGCGCAGCTCCTCTGTCTTGCTCTGATCCTGGCTGCCAGCGTGGCTGCGCAGCTTTTGAGCACTCTGGCTGCCAAAACAGGAGCAAAACCCAGACGGGGAATTGGTGTCAAGTGATGCTGAAGGCCAAGGGACAGCAAGAGGAGGAGAGGGATCTGGGAGGAAAGGGAAGGCGAGCAATGAGATGAGAGGGAAGGTTTGGTGTTGAAACCGAATTCCTGGTCCATGTCAGCAGAGCAGATTTCCAGTGTTTATTTTATCTCTTTAGTTGAGCCCCTTTGAGGCAGAATATATTAAATGGCCTGACTTTATATAATAGAAATAATTGAAACAATACTCCTGCTTCCAGCCGCAACGTGCCGTGATTTCAGCCAAGAGTGGCCAGCCTCCTCGAGGTGGTGGGGACAGCCACCGCCGCCGGCGCTTGTTCACTGGTTATTGTTGACACATGTCAGCATCGCCTTCCAATTTCCGTACAGCTGTCAGAGCAGGAAGAACACCCGGCGGCTGGCGCGGGACGGGCTCGGTGCTGGCCGGCACCGACGGGCTCTGGGAAGGACATCATCCCCAAGCCGAGCTCCTCTGCAGTCACAGGCCAGGTGGTTACAGATGAGTTGGGATTCCTCAAGGAGAGGTGGCGTTTGGGCAGTGCTCTCAGGTAGTCAGGAGATGAAGATGTTGGAATGCAGAGAACCTTGGAAGGAGGGAGGATGCACTGGCTCACTGCACAAACCATTGCACTGAGACCTCGGTATTCACCGGAGAAGGTGAAAACAGGAGTTGGAGATGAAGGCTTTATCCAAGTTGTCCCCAGTGGGTGACATTGCGGCAGGGAAAGCCCCCCCAGCCCCAGAACCCCTGAGGAAAAAAGGCTCACACTGAGAGCCATCCTCACAGCCAACATCAATCTCCATCTCACACAAACCACTGAAACTCTGTCACTGATCCTTGAGTAGAGTTGGATGGATGAAACAAGAGCAAACACGATGGTGAGGAGTCCCCCACGTTGAGCCAGGCCATAAACCAATTCAAAGCCGGCAGCACTGCAGGGTTCCTGGGGAGAAGTGGCGGGAGGTGAGACTAAGAGCAAAAGGCAGGGGAGGTCTTCAAGAAACTGAGACATAGTGTGAAAATTGCTCCAGAATGTTTTCCTGCCATTGCAACCATTCACTCGGCTGCCCAGTGTGGGCTCAGGGAATCTTTCTCTAAGGAAAGGCAGGAGATGGGATGTAAGGTGCAGGGCATGGAGCCTGGGGTTTGTGTCAGCTGGACTGAAGACTATTTTGTCATCAGGGAGATGGAATTCCCAGGGGAATTGAGTGCTGTGCCCACTATACCCCTCAGCCTGGGCACAGCTGGCACAGGTCTCCCAGCAAAGCCAAAGCTGACCATGGAGCATCATCGGGAGGTGCTGACGTGAATGTCGGCTTCCTCTGCCTTCCTTGCAATGAAAATCATGTGTTTTTTATTGGAAGGGAGCAAGGCAGCAGTATTTTAGTAGCTGGCCCTTTTCTTTTCTCCTAAGAACCATTTATGCCAAATTCCAATAGATTTTTTTTTATTTTAATGTTTGGGCTATTTAAGGAAACTATTGAGAAAGACAGATGGAAGCATCAGTCAGATGGATGTTCCTGGCTCCACGTGAGACAACACTCAGAAGTCCCATCCTTTTTCAAATAATTTTAATGTGACTACATGGTTCCCTCTTGCACATCATTCCCCAGGAGGGCAAATCCTCTGACTCCGGTGGATGACTCTCACCAGCTGGAATTCAGCACAAGACAAAGGCTTTGGGCAGGCTCTTGCTTGGGGCTGGGGAGATTCCCCCCCGGCAGCCACACAGCCCAGGGAAGGCTGCAGAGGCAGCTGCTGTACTCATGGCTCGGGTACCCATGTCCAGCTCTGCCCATGCCCCGCTGCAGCCACAGCTCCTGGTGCACATGCTGCTGGCAAGAGGACATGGAGAGAGGCTGAGGTGCAGCCAGGAGTGAAGTGGGGCGCCCATCTGGGTGCCTTCAGCGAAGGAAAACTTGGGAGATGTGGCTGCACCTGCACCCCAGCACGTGCCAGGGCTGAGAGCCGGTGTTGGCATCACCCAGCTGGGACTTGGCAGCTGAAGGCAGTGCCGGTGTCTCTGTCTCAGAGTTTACTTTTAAGTCATTTTGCTGAAAATCCAGCCCCAGTGTGTCAGCTCTGCCCTGGCTGCAGCTGAACTAGTACCTTTGAAGCATCCCAACCCTCACAGACCCTGGATGCAGGATATGATCATTCCATGACTAAAGCCAGAGGCTCCTTGGCTCCCGCCTGCCCTGGCCAAAGCTGCAAGGATGTGCTCATGCTTTGGACACCAAGTCAGGAGAAAACAGCGTGTCTAGGAGTTCGTCCTTCTACGAACCCTGCTGTGCTGGCACTGGGGTGGGAAACACCCGCTTTAAGTTCATAGTCCACAAGAATCAGTTCTTGGGGTCTCCCACAAGAACATGGGCCCCTCCTAACCATCCCAGTCTCTGGCTCCATCCTCATCCTGCTGACATCCCAGCTCCTGGGATGGGCACTGCTGCCCATCCCTCCTCTCTGCCACAGTCCAGGAATGTGACAGAGCAGGGCAAGCTTGGACCACAGTCACCAGCCCTGCTTCAGCTGCCAGTGCCCCAGGGCCAGCGGACATGTGCCACGGTGACTTATAAAGGCTTTTTTTCAGAATTAATAACAGGAGGAACACAAACTTTAATATTTCTGAAGTGAAAATAGAGTGATAATTGTATTTAGCCGACATTCAGGAAAATTATTACCACCTGGCAGCCCCATTTGTGGCTGACGTCAAAGAGCGCCATAAACCACCATCAGTTTGGAGAACACCAGGAACAAGAAAAAGAGAGAAAAGAGCAGAAATTGTGACCTTTGCATAAAAATCCTCTAGGATCAGGAGCGCACTGGGATGCTGGACAGAGCTAGTCCCAGGGACTGTTTGCCATCAGGAGTTTGACTAACACACAGGGGTGCCAGGGATGTGGTCCTCACAGGTCACAGGCAAAGCCATGGAGAAAAACATTCCCCTCTCCTTTTTCTTGTTTTTTCAGTCTTTTATATCCTGTTTATGCCACTAACAAATTCAATTTTCAGGAACTGGAATAAAGACAAAGTCTGGACTGTTTAAAATGGGTTGTGGGGAGTTTCCACTCAAAACACAGAGAGGAGGTTCATCACCCCAAAAAGCACCAAATGGCAGGAGTGGGAAGAAATGGGGGTTGGGGTGGGGCAGTGGAGCTGAAGCAGTGCCAAAGAGGGTGCCAGTGGAGTGCCCCAACCCTCATGCCTGCTCCTGAGCATCCGTGCTGCTGCAGCTGGAGGAGGGATACAGGGGCTCAGTTGCCAGCCGGTCCCCAGTGCCATGGCCGGGCACAGAGCCGTGGCAGCAGGCTCTGGTCCATGGAAAGAATTCTTCATTTGGGAATTTGAGCAAAAACTATTAAATGAAGTAAAAAAATGCATGCTGCACTGTGGAAGGAGAAAAATACATTTCCAAATATCCTCTGCACCCTGGACAAGCTTCGGGTGCTCTCAGCTGCCACCTCTACTCCCCACGGCATTTCATGGCTCCCCACTGCAGAGGCTCACAGGGGACCACAACAGGGAGGGATATTGTGGCCTGGTGCCCTCGTCTCTCTCTATCCTCTTCCTTGGCTGTCTAGGACGCTCCCAAAAGCACTGAGCCACCCACTCATCGCAGTAGTGAAGTTACAGCACCTTCCCGCAGGCAGAAAGTCCCTCCTGCTGAACCCCCATCCCTGGTCTATGGGTGCTCTGGGGTACAGAGGGTGATCCTGGTCCCCAAGGGAACTGATGCTGCCCAAAGTCCCCTTGGGACGGGGGCTAAAACCATAATCAACTCTTTGCAGGAGGATGGATGTCCTTGTGCTGGGCCATAACCAGGAACAGGGTCCCACGGGGGCCATGGCAGTGCTTCTCATGAGTGGGGGTCTCTGGGGTCCTGGCACAGCAGTGCTCGCCCACTGCAGGCACAAAGCAGGGTGTGCCACAGGAGCCTTCAGCTGCTTCCAATCATTGGTGTTGGGGGCAAATCCTATCATATTGTGATGAAAGAGTGATGTGTGGCACAGCCTCCTCAGGTCCAAAATGCCTCCTCCCAGAGGAAAAGAGGATAATTAAGGTCTACTGATGTTTTCAGCTGGTTAACAATGCTGGTTTGCTAATTTGAGCCCCCCTGAAAGACCACACAGCAATCCCTGTGCTCCCAGCCTCTCCCAGTCAGACCAACTGAGCGGGGCCAGCAATGGCTCCACTGGCCAAACCCACTCCAGCTCCAGTGTTTCCATTTCCAGTGGAGCCAAGAGGACATCCATCTATCCCCACATGGGGATGAGCCTGAGCTGTGCCAACAATGGCAGGGCTGGGAGCGCCGGGGTTTGCAGCGAGTTGGAGGTATCCCGGTCCATCGCCATCCCAATGGCGTCGTGTTGAGTCCCAGCCTCAACCAAACAACTGGAGATCACTGAGACCACAAACAAACAGCGTTTGATTAGATTATTTTTTTTACATATTTCTTCCCTGCAAAAACAAAGAGAAGAGGAGAATTCGTATTTCCTGTTCATGTGAAAGGAATTTGCCAGCATGAGGCAGGGAGAGCGATGCTGGTGGCCCAGAGAAGCCACCACCTCGTGCCTCTGGTGGCAAAGAGGGGCTGGGAGGTGACTGGCAGGGAGGCCCCACACCCAGACACCTGCAGAGGGCAAGGGCTGGGGCAAAGAGCCCTTGCCAAAGCTGCGTGCTGGGAAGGGGCAGGACGGCATGGCCCCAGTGCTGCCAGGGTCTGAATGCCTCAGCAAAGCGGCAGCGGCTCCCAGCCAAGGCTTCAGGAAGGAAGGAATTTCAGAAAGTCCTTGGTGTGGCCTCTCTTTTCGTAGAAGAGATCAAGAGCTGGGCTCTGCTCAGCAATCCTCTCCTGCCGTTTTGCCAAGTTCCCTGGCAGGGGCAGAGAAGCAGAGCAGAGCTGAGCTGAGGAGGCCTCAGCACCTGGGGGCTGAGGAGGTGTCTGCATGGGCAGAGGGGCCATGAGGTCAGGACTTGCATCCCTGCATCCCCACATCCCTGAATCTCTTCATCTCTGCATGCCTGCAATTCTGCATCCCCACATTTCTACATCCCTGCACCCCCATATCCCTGCACCCCCACATCCCTGCATCCCTGCCTTGCCACAGCCCTGCAAGGCTGTGCTTTCCCAGCTTACTCAAACATCCTGCCACTCTTCCCAGACAGTCAGTGCTTCTGGCTCTCTGGCACATCCTACTGCACCAGACAGCTCTGCAGCCCTTGGCATCTTGCTCTCGATCAAAGTTATGCATTCAGTGAATTCTTCCTTTGACTTATTATTAATGGAGAAATCTTGTTGCATAATTTTCCACATCAGCTCCCTCCCTTCCACTGCCCTGTTCCAAGAAGCACCAACCACCCTGCAGACCCCTGCTTGGCTGCAGTGAGGAATGGGCACCCTGACACCGCAAAGGAGAGTTCTTGTCCCTGGTCCCTTGAGACTGAAGATGCTGCTGCCCTGGGTTTGAGTTTCACAGTCCCTGGATATGTTCACGGTCAGGCTGAATGAGACTAGGAGCAACCTGGTCCATGGCAGGGCAGTTGGAACGGGATGATAATATGAATGCCAAGGCCTCCAACTCCCTGCTCAGTTCTGCTGAGGCCCCCATGAAACACGGGGGGGTCACAACCAGACCCTTGCCAGACACCAGCACAGCCCCAGCACCCTCCCACCAGTCCCTTCACTCTCCTCCAGGCACCCCTTGGGCAGTCTGCCGAGGGGAAACCACATCAGAGAGAGGCAGGATGCAGCTTGCCAGGGATCCTGTGCCAGGCGGTGACATGGACCAGAGCGTAAAAGCCCCTGGGGGACTGGCAGCAGGGTGCCAGTACCATCCAGGTCCCTATCCCTGGAATAGGACCTCCTGTGGGTCCTGGGGACAAAGGTGGCTGCAGGCAGAGGGAGCAGCAGTGTCAGTGCACGGCCAGTTCCCAATTTGCACAAGCCTGGAACAATGATGATGACAGTGGTAGAAAGAGAGAGATGAAAAATGTGTCTGTGATTTGAAGGAGCTGGAAACACCCAGTGAAGGGGATAGAGGGCGGGAGCCCCGGCAGCGAAAGGGGTCCCTAATGCCTCCAAGCTGTGGAGCCCTTCATGGGGGGTAACTTGGCTTTCTGCAATCACAGTTCGGGAATAACTGGGAGAACGATCATGTCGGGAATTGTTTGCAGGGGAGGGTGGTTTCAGAGCCCAGCCACGGGCTTTCATGTCTGCACTGAACAATTGTGAGGCGTTGGAAAGGCAGGCAGGGGGTCAGTGGAGCCCCACGGCCTTATGTGAGGGATCCCTTCTCCATTCCCACATGGGGAGCAAAGGAAAGGGAAAGGCTGAGTGGTGGGAATAACCACAGTGCCCAGGCCTCAGAAAACAGCAGATCCCACTCCAGCACCAACTTGGAGGCAGTGGCCACACTTTTCCCAGCCCTGGTTTTCCATCCAGGATGGAGTGGGAGCAGGAGGAGGCATCTGCACCACACCACCCCTGGCGCCTGCCATGACAGGAGCAGCAGTGGCTGCCCACAGCTTGTCCCCTTCTCAGGCTCTTCTCCTTTCCCTCCTGGAATTCTGCCCTCCTTTTTTTTTTTTTTTTTAATATAAAATTTTTCATAGCCTTTTAAACACTGTAAAAATTTAATACAAAGGAAATTAAAAAACCCAGAGGAACTATTCTCAAAATAATTTCACAATCCGCGCATATCCCTCAGCAAATTGAATTTGTAGGAAATAAAGAACAAAATATGACAATAAAGGGCTTCTAAACAAATCCTAATGCGTCACATATGGAAGTGCAAATGCCAGCCTGTGTGCAGCACTCAGCAGAGGTGGGTGGCATGGGGGCCAGGGGGCACAATTCCCTCCCTCAGCACTGCTGGGAGTCCCTGAGCCCTTGGAGGAGCTGGGAGGGGGGTGTGTGTGGGGGTTTGCTGACCCAAACATCACATCATGAACCTTAGCTGAGCAAATATTCCTCACGTCCCAGCAGCTCCAGTGGTGATGCTGACAGCATGTCCTACGTGATCAGCCTGGATCCTGCCCAGTTTCGGGCAGTTTCCTATCAGTTCATGGGGAAAACTTTGGAGGATTTGGATCAGCCCTGCCAAGGACCCACTGAGTGAACTGGGGACCCCCTGCCTCACAGTGATGCCCACGGCATGGCTTTCCAGGGGCCTGCTGGCACCCCAGGGTCTTGGTGGCAGGGCAATATGGGTGCTTACTGCACGCCCCTTCCTCACATCCCCATCCCACGCACACCAGACACTGTCCACCCCCACAAAAGCATCTCCTTCCCCAGATGTTCCTTGTCCAGCTGTGGCCCTGCCTCTCCCCCCCGATTTTTTTCCTCCATCTATTAATAAACCTGGCACCTGGAGAGGAATTTTCCCTGTAAACACCCAGACTCACACTTTAGAGACTTTTGTTCTGTGTTTTAATTAATGAACTGGAAAAAATGTCAATTGTTACCCACCACGGGCATGTGCGTCCCACAGGCTGCCAGAGCTGTGGCCTCCCTGCTCAGCCCCGTGCTGTGGCCACAGGACAGAGCCACCCTGACCCTTTGCCAGGGGGAAAATAGGGGATATTTGGAGGTTTACACCTAAATTGCTGTTGCACTGCTGCATCCACACACGACACTGCTCCAGGGGTATCCAGGTGCTCTCCCTTGCCCAGGCCCTGCATCCCAGTTGGTAAATCCTGCCAGCCCACCAAAGCTGGACCTCTTGCATTTCCTCACCATTCCCAACCTCACTGGGCAGCACATCAGACCAGTTTCATCCCATCCGGGAAGCCGATACTCCCCAAGAACATTCCCTCATCCCAGCTGTGCATGCCTGGGATGGGGAGGAAAGCTGGGGAGCTGCAAAGGACACCCAAAAATCAATGTACTGTCTGCAGCAGCACCGGGGCTGCAGCCTGGGAGAAATGACCACTGTGTGGAAGAAACTGCAAAGGAAAGGGAGGACAGCAGGAGCTGCACGGTGGGAGCAGGCTATGCTCTGCAGGCTTCACACAGCTCCAGAATAAACTTGGAATAGGACTGGCTCTTCATCCGTGTGTGATGCCACCTCCTCCTCGCCTCTGTGGAGGGGAGGTGGGGAGGTGCTGCCGGCCCTGCAGCCCTGCAGTGGGGTCTCCGCATCCGTGTGCCCCCGCCTTTGGTGCTCTCTGCAGCCGCTGTGCCCTCGGGCATCTCCCTCCGTACTCGGAGCACGGAGCAGCGCTGCATCCCGGCTTCGCTGCCGGGCCTCGGGCAGTGAGCGCAGGCTGAGCCCGCGTGGGCTGTGCAGACAGGCAGCCTGTGGGCAGGGTGCTGCCCGTCTGGGGCTGGGACACCCCGGCAGCCAGCTGCTCCCCGCTTTGATGTGGCGTCCCTCAGGCTCCGCACAATGCAGACTGGGGCACGATGAAGCAAGGGTGATTGATTGTCTTGTTTTGTTCCTCCAAGGCTGTCCTGGACCATTTGGATTCACAGCTGAGGTCTGTCAAGAGCAAGGGGGGTGGCAGTGTCCGCCCAGGCTGCAGGGGTGGGGGAGTGGAGGGGTGCAGGCTCTGGCTGGGGGAATGAGCTGGAGGCCAAAGTTGCTGTTGCCCTCTGGGCTGCTGGCTCAGGTACTTTGAATCTTCTGTGCCTAAGTTTTCCCATCACCGCTGCCCCCTCAGAAGGTGTTGGAGTCTCTGAATGAAACACATCCCGTGAAACCACCCCCTGCCATTCTCAGGTGTGCTGGGCAGTGCTGGAATTAAGGCAGGCAAAGGGAGCACAGGAGCCCTGCCAAGGGTGAAGCTCATTAGGACTCAAGCGTGTTGACCTCCGAAAAATGGAGTTTAGCTCCATCCATTTGATGAGTCATGACAGTGTTTGTGTGATGCACTCCCTGAGAGCAAGGTTTCCACCGCAGAACTAACAGGCTTTTCTGGGAAACACTGGGGTTCTGGGCTTCCTAATTATTTTCAAATCCTACTGGCAGCCTCCCTCTGACAAAGATCATGCTTGCTTGAAGCACAGCACTTGGGCGTGTTCAGCGTCCCGAAGCACTAATTGACTTTAGCTCGGCCTTGCTGCTGAGCGCTGGCTCTTGCAGCCCTGGTCCCTCCTCCTGCCACTGCAGCGAGTCTGCCCGCATGTGGTTTGCATTTCTTCCCTGGAGAAAAACCCCCTTTCTCCTGCCTCAGTGTCATCTTTCCCTGGAATTGAATTAAGGGGAAATAAGGAAGAGGCCGAATTTTCATGGAGTGACTAGCTCCCTTTTCAAGGCAATGACGGGAGCAAGGGGGGAAGCCCATTCCGGGAACCCCTGTCCCACTCCATGTCAGTGATTTCAGTCACAGTCAGGTGCCTCCTTATGCCCGTAACCAGTAAGCCCTGTGGGGCTGAGCAGACCGTAGAGGAGCTGCCCTGGCACTGCTGGCTCTCCCTGTTCTGTAGTGAGGGATCCCATCTCTCCTTCCCACCATGTGTTTGGAAAGCGCTGCCTGCATGGAGCAGCACTGGGATCCTGGTGGGAAACATGGCAGTGCCATTCAGCACCTGGCCCTGCTTACCCAAGGTGAGGTGATGCACAGGTGCTTTCCCATCCAGGGGAGAAGCAGAAGCAGTGGGCTGACCCCAAGGGGAGCAGCAGCCTTCAACACCTGAACATCAGCCAGGGATTATCCATGGCCTCTCTCTGTCAGGCCCTGGGTCATACTCGGCACACAGAGCATGGCACAGGGGTGAGCCAGCTGCCTCGGCCATGCTGGCTGCCATTCCCAGCACGGAGGGCTCACGGGCTGCCAGCAGGACGGGCGGTTGGGAAATCTGTTTCCTCTTCTGCTCGTTACAACACTGCAGTGGGCGCATGCAACAGGAGCCGTGAGGCAGTGGGAAAGTATGAAGGTCAGGGGAGGCTGCGGTTTCTGTGACGGAGGTGACCCCGGCTGATACATCCTTCTACCTGCTCCAAGCACCACCACCCTGCCAGAGCAGCTCCAGACATCACCCCCACTGAGACATCACTCCTGTCAATGCTCCAGCAGGGAGCAGCTCTCCACAGATTGTATTCCCAGGTGAAAGAGGACGGAAAATGGCCAAGGGAAGCTTCCCTGGTGCAAAGGCTGGGCACGAATCCTCATGGACATGGGATGAGGATGGATGGTTCGTCACATGCAAGGCATAAGGGCACTGGCCACTCCAGGGGCTTCACTCAGCTCTGGCAGCATCACTCCCACTCCCGGTTGCACTCCAGCAGCCACAAAAAGGACATGGCTGCTCCAACGAGGGCACTGGCGTGCCTGGCAGCTGCCGTGACGCACTCGCCTTGCAGCACGACTGCGCCAGCTCTGCAATCCTCGTCACCTCATTAGTGACTTGGCCGCTGATCCCAGCCGAGGCTGGGCTGTCCATACCTCCCACACAGCTCGCAGACCCCTAACTCGCATTAGGGGGCTGCTTTCATGTGGCCAGTGGTTTTCAACATCAACAAGCCACAGAGTGAGAGAGGCGCTGGAGCAGAGGAAGGAGCCAACAGGGCGTCAGGCGATGTGGGCAGCACAGCACTGCGGGCACTGGAATGGTGGCTTTGATGTAGTGGCAGCCAGCCCCGAGTCCATGGGCTCAGGTACAGTGGGGGTCTGGCTCCCAGGAAGGGAGCAAGGGCACATATAGAGGCATCCTGTTTTCCCTCTGCATCACCCACAGAAGGGCTGCTCAGGCCAAGAAGGACTTGGCACCGAAAGTCGCTTTTCATGTGCAGTCTGAGTGGCTGACACAATATGGTGAGGGAAACTAAATTAAGGACGAACACAGAGGTGAGACCACAGGAGGACAAGCAAAGGGTTGGATGGGAGCATGTGATGATGGATGAGAGGGCAGAGAGCAGACAGTGGGTGAACAGGGATGGCAGCAATTTGGATGGGGAAGGGAAAACTTGAAAAGCACTCAGCAGAGCTTCTGTGTGATCTCACTGAGGTATCAACAGCTCCTGAGGTCACCAATCCCAAAGACCCATTCGCTTCTGCACCTGTAGCAGCTCCACAGGAAGCAGCACTGGGATACAGGATTCTGGATCAGGTTCTGGAGAAAGACCCATGATTTCAAACACTGCCGCAGGTGAAAGCATTCAAATGGAGCCATGGTACCCACTGTACCCACCCAGCCTGGGCTGTGCTGGGAAAGTGAAATGTGGATGTTGTAAGTCTGCAACCACGGCCACCGGGAGTGAGCCGAGCCGTGGGGTGGAAACACTGCTGCTGCTCTGAATCACATCTCAGTGATGGAGGAGCCCTGGCTGAGGCATTTCCTGCTGTTCCCAATGCATCCCCATCTGAAACCTCCTTCGTGGAATTCCTGTGCTGAAATCCCAGCCTCGTGGAAAATCCAGTAGCTTTCCTGACAAGTCCAGCTGTCTTCTGTGAAAACAGGAGTGACAGAGTATGGCAGGAGGTGCGGTGTCTCCTGGTGGGGATTCCCACGGGAGCTGCCGGGCTGCGGTCGGTTTTTCAGCCTCAGTGACTTCTTGAGGGGGAAATGGAAAGAGCGAACAGTGCTAGTTAATTAATTGACGCATAATGAAGTCAAGATGAGCATCCCCAAGGAGCTGAAGCTCAGATTGGGAAAGCAGCAGATGATGGTATTCCCCAGCATGGGGCTGCTGCATCCTAAGCCCCGGCCTCCTGGCAGCTACAGTGAGGACACTGGCTCTGGCCAAGGGGCAGGGGAAAAAAGCTCATGAATACCTTTCAGTGGCAACTTTAATACAATTTAGGTGTTGTAAACAATGTGACCCAGAGCAGGGAGTCATGGAAGGCAGGAAATAGATCCACTGATGCTGTTTGGTGCTTTGGAACA
>WEKX01012227.1:1521-15407 GCA_013390025.1 Pitta sordida
ATAAATAGAGGGCATGGCTGATTTTAATATTCATACATTTAATTAAATAATAAAATAAATTCAATGCATCTGAACTTCTCAGAGCGGAAGAAATACAGCCTTCTCTACCCTAGCAGACTGGTAGCACCTCTCAACTGTTGTGTTCCTGCTTGGATGTCTTCAGTGATTCTGGGAGGAGATAAGCAAGTAGACTTCTCAGACTTTTTTTTTGCCTGCAAATTTGTTCCTCCTCCTGCCTGAAAAAAAGGCAGTGTATAACATCAGAGTTATGCATGATGGCAGTAATACTATTAACTGCTGTCTTAATAGCCTGCAGGAAATGAGTGGGAGTATGTATCTTACTATTTATGGTGGACAGAGGGACACCATGAAGAAGCCTTTGACAGCTCCAGCAGTTTCTGCAGTTTGTGTTATCCATGGTGTGTTTATTTGACCACAACATGTATNGAGGGTAAACTGGACAGGGAACTGACCTTCACAAAGGTACATTTCATACACAGCTTTGTTACTTTCCTTTTGGCTACCCTTGACCAAGTCACTTCACATTCCTCCAAGTCTCTGTCTTCTCATTAACAGATGAAGTAAAGATAGTGACCTTAAATGCTTAGAGACTTAGTGATGTCAAAGAATTTCCAAGATCATGGTAGGATTAAGATGGTACGTCAAGAACTATGGCTTCCTGTACCCCTTTTCTGGGTAAATAGAATGCAATTCTCTCATGCTGTCAATCCAGCAGTTGTCACTTGCATTTTGCATCTGACTTCAGATGCACTGAAGTCAGATGCAAAATGTATGATTGTGGAAAAAGTTAAATGTACCAGGGTCAAAGGAAGGGGGTATTGGGAAAATAGGGTATGTTGCTTGTGCGGAGAGAGAAGGTATGTGTGTGGGGGCAGGTGTTTGATGAACTTCATAGACCACGTCTTCTGAAGAACGGAATTGTTTTACATGAAGATTCCAATGGCTAGCTTCCAGCAAAAAGCATTAGCTGCAAGACAAGCAAAACCATATATTATGGAGCAGCACTTTCTGTAATTTTTTTCCAAGGCACACATTTGTAAACACATCTAAAATTAGAGTTCAGCATCAGAACAATGAGTACTAGTTCTTCGTATTCTTTGCTCTCAGATTTTGATGTTTTTTCCCCTGTTCAGATCGTGTGTGTGTATGTTTGTGTGTGTGTATATAATTTATTTATATTTTTAAAAGGAATTTTCTATATTTCCATCTGTTCCAATTAGACTGAATAGAACAGCTTTTGTAAGTAAATGGAGGGGGGGAAGAGAAGTGAGTAAAGAGTAGAAAATGGCATAAAACATAAACCTTGAATGGAAGAAAACATTTGTTGCTTAGCACCAAGATGAAAAAACTTATCTTTTCTCTACAAAAGTCAGGATGCAAAATCCTTGTTCCTCCCCCTCCACCTTCCTTCATTCCTTGAGGCAATTCCAGCCATTAGCAAGAAATAAGGGTTAAGAGACTTGAGTACACAGGGTCACACAGGACCTGGACATAGCACTACTTCTGTTGCAGATGGCATTTTTCTAAATAAATAATGCCTTTGGAATCAAAGCACATCCTACACCACCTCTCCCTGTTTCAAATAAACTTATACAAACCAAGGAGAGGGGGGATGTTGGTCATCTTGGACAAGGTGACCTCCATAATTCCATTCTAACCATTCCAGCCTTAGCTATTCTGTGACTCAGTGATCATCAGCATGCACACTTTGGCTTTGACAGGGTTTGGTTTTGCTTTCTGTCCTGGTGACTTACCCTGTGGAAATTCCTTACCAGAAACTCTAATTCCATGGTAAAGTATTTAAAAATCAGTCAGTCCACTTGCCCTGTTAAGTGATGATGACAACAGGGCAAGAGTACGGGGAAAGGATGACCGTTTTTTCAGTATTTTACTTCTGTGATTTTTGCTTTCTTATCTCTAAATTAAATGCTTTTGAGATGTTCTGATTGAACAGAAGTACTTCTTTGTTTCCAGGCTTTTTGGCTGCTCTGTAACTCTACTTGTAGGTAAATTGAGGTTTCTAGAGCTGGTAGAATCTTCTCTGCTTTTGTCCGTCTTTAGCCTTTGAGAGTCTCAGCAGAAAGCTGAGCTATGAGTAGGGGTGGATGATGCTCTCATCCTGTTTCTTTCCTGATGGAGACAGATGGGTCCTACGTACTTGGAAGGTACTAGATCTTCCATGCTAGATCTTCCATGCAACGAAATGTGAAGCCCATCCTGGCTGTACAAGCACTTCTCACTCCAGGAGATGGAGCAGGGCTTCTTTAATGGCTAGAAGTTTTATGTAAGTGGGAACCCATGTGACTTTTAGGTTCATAACCCCCTCCTGCCTCTTTCCCCTCTTTCCATGTCAGTGTTCTGTTGCCATGGAGACTGTAATTACTCCAGGAGTTTTCTAGACTCTGCTGAAGCTCCCATCAGTCTCGCCTCCCACCTGGGGAGCTCCTGACATTGAGTTAAAGGTCAAGTCCTCATGTAAATGTTTTCCTTTCCGAAATGAAATATTTTACCTGTTTTGGATGACTGTGGCAGCAGTACAGAAAACAATTTGTCAAATCACTTTCAAAGTCTGAGCTGGGACACTTGAATTCTATTCCCTTCAGGTACGTGGGAGTAGGGGTGGAAATGAACAGCCTTGTAAGTCATATTTTAGTCTAAGTTGAACACTTGCTTTTCCCCCACCAAATGTTGCACATGTGCTTTGCCATTCTTTTCCATCCCCCTCCTTCCAGCTTTTCAGAGCTTCTTGTTCTCATTAATTTGTTGTTTGCTCTCCTGCCTACATGTAAAAGCTGGGATGAAATCATTTTTATTGACGTTAGTCATAGGCTGACACAGTCCTCGAAAGAATCCCCTGGGTCACTGAGTCTGCTCCCCGCTATTGCAGCATGTAATTTAATTCCTTTCATGAACTACCTGTTAAAAGCCACAATAATCCCTTTTTTACATGACTGTGAGGATGGTAGAGCAGGAAAAAAACCCCTTATGTTTCTTGTATAGGGGGCAAAGAAATGGAGATGTGTTATAAGAGCACTTAGAATAAGAAAGTGGAAGATGTGACCTTCTTGGTTTCTTTTCCACAATTAACTCCTGCAGTCACCTGCTTGGAGTTTTATCAGAAAAATAATCAATGAACATTTGGTCCTGGTACACCAATCCTTCCTCAAGATAAGGACAGAGTGGCAGTTTAAGATGATGCAGCAAGATTCATGTGACCAAGTTCTCCTTCTGGCTTTGCCTTGGCATCTTCCTAAGTAACTCCAGACAAATAATTTCCTTGACAAGGTCCATCCATGCTGCAGACTACCTGCAGCTTTCCAGAGAGGCCAAGGCAGAATGAAACAAATTCATGATGGTTCCTTCAGAGGGAAAAGCTCTGCTGAACAGTCCTCTATCCAAGCTGCTTCCTGTGCTTTGCACTGCTGGCACAAGTGACACAGAGGTCGAATGTGCTCGTCAGAGGCAGACTGGAAAGCAGCAAGTGTAATTTATGGAGGTTTGGCATGCAGTTAAGTGTAAAGTGATGGAAAGTGTGGTGGATCACTGCACTGGTGCACTTGACTTGTGCATCAGGCACATATCTATGCAAGTTCACGTTCAGTTCAAAGACAGTCCTGAAAGTATAAAAAATAGCTGCACTCCCAGCTACAGCATTGTCAGTGTCAGAGGATGCCATGGGGTTTTGCTCTTGATAACTTTCTGAGCTTCTCAGCAAAGCACAAAACTGTAATTAGTTGACAAGCTGGCTGTGAGGAAACCCCGGGCTTTTATAATACGCTTGCGTTTAGCTGACACCTTTGATCCTGAAGTACTTTACAAAAGTCTGTGTATGCACAGAGAAGACCTTTAGTCTTGGCACTGACATTCAGCCACTGCTGGGGTGATGTGCAGCAGGTGGGTAAACAAAGAGCAGTGCTGCTCAGCAGCTGCAGTGGGTACTCAAGGAAGAAGCAGTAATGCACTAAAGTGGCTGGAGAATTTTGGGTAGGCTACTTGGGTGATGTTGAGAACAGGCCTGAGTGAACGCCATTTGCTCAGAAAAAAAAGAATGAGCTTTCAAAGCATGTTAGTGTATTGTTTCTAAATCATTGTGTTGAGCTTGGAAGTTTGCAATCAAGGAAGGTAATTCTGGAGGATCAAGCGTACTTGGCTAGTTGCTTTGAGAGTGTGACTCAAAGAACAGAGGGCCTTTTTTAACAACTACATCTCAGGATACAGAATAAGCTCAGCTAGTAAACTTGAGCTGATGGAGAAAACAACAGCCTGTAAGTAAATCAAGGCTGGATTGTATAGACAGCAATTTTAGCTTTGGTTGAGTATAAAATGTATAGGACTAGACCCTTAAAAGGATATCTATTTAAGTAGTTTTTGTTGGGTTTTTTCCTGTGTGAGTCAAGTGCCAAATTTGCACTTTAACCTCCTCATTATGGAACTGTTTATCCTGGGCCATAGCAGCTTTCAGAATGGTTGTGAGCAGTTCAGACCCCTGTTCACATCTGAAAATCCACACCTTTGATCTATTTGTTCTGGTAACCAGTACATACGGTAGAAAACAATATGAAAACCTGGGGGCAAATGTTGAACTGCCAGAGGGTAGGAGGGCCCTTCAGAGGGACCTTGACAGGCTAGAGAAATGGGAAGACTCCAACAGTATGAGGTTTAACAAGACTAAGTGCCAGGTTCTTCACTTTAGACATAACAACCCCATGCACCGTTATCGGCTGGGGGAGGAGTGGCTTGAGAGTAGTGAAGTGGAGAGGGACTTAGGTGTACTGATTGACAGGAAACTCAATATAAGCCAGCAGTGTGTCCAGGTGGCCAAGAAGACCAATGGCATCCTGGCCTGTATCAGGAACAGTGTGGTCAGTCGGACTAGGGAGGCTGTCCTTCCCCTGTACTCAGCGCTGGTCAGACCACATCTGGAGTACTGTGTGCAANAGAATGCAAATGTCTGTTTTGAGGTGATAATGTGGATAATGTTTACTGGTCCAATCAAGTAGTCACCATGCTTAGCAGTCAGGGACAAATTCTGACCTTGGGTTTCTGTCTTTCTCCCTGGTTTTTGAAGACCTTTGATCTATTAAGGCAGGATACAGACACGATAGCTATTGATTCATATCCCCACAACCTCAACCACTTGTGCGATCTTCAATGAGTTTTCCAGTTGACATGATACATTTTTTTTTCCATATAAAGAACAAAGATATTATCTTATTATACAATGTTGTTCTGAAGAAAAGGACCTTATGTGTTAGCAGATATTTCCATGGACTTGTATTGGTGATGGAGAGTGTCTTTTATCGCAGTGGAGAAGGCACAAAGATGAGTTTAAGCCATGTGGGTTTGCATTAGCCGAAAGGCTGAGCAGGGCTGCTGCATAGTAGTGTGGAGTAGTGGTACACTTTGGGGAGATTGGCATTGAGGTAGGTTGCAATTTACCTTAATCCAGAGGATGTAATCAGCAGCAGTTCTGTCTGGGAGGCTGAGGTTCCTGGAGCTGCACTCAAGCCTTGATCTCTCCCAAAACACAGTATAAAGTCATTGGACTGGACACAATATTAAACTCTCTTTCTTCTCAAACTGTGATCCTCTCTGTGGTGTGGAGCCACACTGCAGCACAGCAGCAGGCTGCTGTGTAGTAAATTCACTGTGTATTGTGCAAGGGACCATTAGTTAGCTTATTATTAATACATGTGTGGGCTTTAATATACTGGTACTGTATCTGTCAGCATCTCTACCAGGTTTGCTTTTGTCCTTTGTGTTTTCCCAAAACAAGCTTATACAATTAGTTTCTTCTTGTTTCCTACATTATTTTTGCTGTTCCTAATTATTTCACACTCCATATAAAAGAATTATTGGGGTGGGTAATGGGAGGCAAGGGATCATCTCACCATTGCACTGCAGGCAGTGTGATGTTAAGTCAATTCGGATTTTTTTGTTCTTGTTTATATTAAGTTGGCCGCTTAAGAAATAAGGGGATACCTGGGATGTGATTTTGGAGGTCAGCGTGTGGTTTCCAGTAGAGAACAGGAGGACTATCAGGTTACTATTAGTCTCTATGCCCAAGGAGGATGTTGAAATAGATTTAGATTGAATCATTGTCAATTCAGTTCATTAGTGTTCTTGCCCGAGTATGCAGACTTATTGGTCATTCCTCTGATTTCTATTCCTATATAGGCAACTCTCCTCTCTTTCCATCTTTAGAAATGTGTAAGTAGCATCTCCAAACATCCATGGCTATTTTCTCCGTGGACAGAAGGCAAGACAGGATTCTGTAGAGGATTGTCTTCTCAGCCTCGTACAGATAGGTGAGCGGAAATGTGTGAGGAGAGTGTGAAGAGGATGAAGTTTATAGCTGGGCAGTTAAAACACATTTACATTTCTGATTTCTGAGAAGGCAGTCAGCCCCACAAGTACTAGTTGACTGAGTATAAATAGGTCAAATACTTCATATTTCTTAAATGCTGGTGCACCCATTGGCCACCCTGGTTAGGATTCAGCATGCAGACAAGCAACAGAGAGAGTCTGGAGAGCCAGTGTAGAGAGTGTTCTCTTAAATTGGAGAGAGTGGCCCTTGCCCATCTATGGTAGTGATCCATGTCCCTCACCAAGCATACCTGTGCTTGAAAATTTCTACCAGAACTGGAGTAGCAGCTGCGCTGTCCAAAGCTCTAGGGTAAACAGGGCCTCTAGTATACTTATTGCCAAGTCATGCTTGGATTGCGGTGGTTAAATGCTCAAACACCATCTGCTTATATACTTTTGCTGCCTTCCACAGAGCAGCACCCTTGATAACGTTTGCTTTCTGCAAGAGGCAAAGCATGTTTGCCTGTTCTCCTCAGGTTGAGCTAGAGCAAACACATCCTTTTATTTTGCAACACTAAGATCCTTGCTTAAAATTTGACGGATCCTTTCCTCAATGGACCCTTTACTTCCAGTGACCATATCACAGAATCACAGAATCACAGAATCACAGAATATTATGAGCTGGAAGGGACCCACAAGGATCATCTAGTCCAACTCACCATCTAACACCCGTAAGGAGACCGAGAGCACATCGCAGAGCATAACACCAGCCTAGATCCCTCACAGTCTAGCAGGCCACTCCGAGCCGGAAGGGGCCCAACGTCNCCTGCCTTCCTTCTCTCTAACCTCATGCAGGAAGACCTTTGAAAAATTTTAATTACTGAGAGATGGGTTCTGAATTGAGATTCATGAAGAGCTGGGGTTGAAATTAAACACGGGTAAAATCCGTAATGAATATGGTAGATGTCAGGGAGAACAGACTTAATAAATCTGAAAAAAAAAGTATTTTTTTAAAACGTGAACATGTAGTTTGTTTGACTATGTATACCACAACTAAAGACTGGGCATCTGTTTACTAGTAAGTTGGGGTGGGCTGGAAGAGGTCACAGGCCAGCGAATGTCAATAAAACTCTCGTGTCCTCAATGTGAATGAGTCTTTACTATGGGTGAAGGGAACGCAATAGGAAAAACAAGGGCATAAGCAGCCAGAACCTCTCTAAATAGAATATTTGTCAGTTTTCCATGAGGCACTGGTGGGTTTTTAAGCTCTTCCAAGCTTTGAACAAATTAAGACTGAGTGTAAAGTGTAGATATATTTATATATGTTCCATTCCTTTTGGGTAAATTGAGGACCTAGAGGAAGACTCATCAATTCAATGCGTGTTCCATTAGAAATTTCTTGGGATTAGATCAGGTTAATGAAAGGAATAAATAGGGCTTTGACATGTTGTTTGGTTTTACAGGACTGTATGTTTTTATGATGTTTTATGAGAAGTACTTATACTACTCTTCAGGCGAGAGATTATTGTGCCTTTTATAAAAACGAGAAGAAAACTCACTTCTCTTTCTTTTTCTCTCAGTTGCTAAGTAGATTCTATCTTTGTGTGCAGACATCATTTCCCAGTGGAAATCCTATGTTCTGGAGCACTGCCTAGAAAGAAATGGCTTCAGAGCACAGATTTCACAAGCAAAAGTGGTGGTATGGTGGGAGGTACCCAAATCATGAACTCCCCCAAAAATCTTGGAGTAAATAAGTTGTCTTGGAGAGAAGATGAATGAGCAGAGTCCCTGAGGAATACACCCAAATTCAAAAAAACCCTGTTGGACTCCATTCTGATATATTGCTCTGACAACATTTTCTACTTCTTTATTATCTCAACAATCAATAGAAAATATTATTCTGGCACCAAACCTCTAGCTGTGTAGAGAAATCTGAGGTGATGTCCATGTTCAATTCACATAGGTTAAGCTCAAGTAGGCATTATAAACTTTCAGAGCTGCTCCTTTATTCTTTCAGCACCTGGTTGAAATGGGAGTCGATCTTTTGATTTGTTTTAATGGTTTGGAGATCGTGATCCAAAACCAACAAGGAGTACTTGTTAAGCTGCTTTGTCTCTAATACTCTCATAGTATTTTGTTAGGGTTTTAATCTTTTATGTAGGATTCTAAATGAAAACACAATGAAAGTGCAAAATTGCATACTAACTTCCATCCACTTTTGCTATTTCACTCTCCAGCGTAGCTGCCGCATCCCAGTTTTCATATACAGTGACATCAATATTCCACATAATGTCATTTCCACTAGTAATATCCCCTATGATGACAATTCCTAGACAATTTGCTTAACTTTCTTATACTTCCAGCACTATGGAGATACACACGAGTTGCCGTTCTCAGATGGGTGACAGAGGTAAAAGTAACAAAGCAGTGTGCTCAGAACTACACACAACTTCAGGGATGCACAGACTTGAACAGGGTCCTTAAAACCTTGGCATTATCTGAGGCTCTAACTTGTACTTGAAGACTGTCACTGGTTTGGTGATATGGACAAATGTCTGTTAGGCCAGTGTGACCCACTTATGCTTGTAACCTAATGAAGCTTTGAGTACAGACCTTTTCTCAGAGGCAAAAGGCCAATGCACTCGCCTATGAAGTCTCTTCTCATTCACCTTTAATATTTTGTTCTTAATGGATCATGCTAAAAAGGATTAGCAATTTCAATTTATATTCTGCTGCTTTCTGCATTTAATATTCTCACTGTGAGTGATGAATTATTGACTATTTAAATGTGACTACAAACAGTCTGAAAGAGAAGATCTGCTTTATTATTTGCAATGCTGAACTCATGCAGCATAGGTGAAGGTTTTCCTTTCTCTTTTTAGTTACCCATGGATGGGCTTTCACTACTATCCCAGTACCCCAGGCTGGTGTACTGTCTGGTGTTTAACAGCCCAAGAAGAGGCCCCAGGGTTAAACATTGTTAAGCATGTGAAATTTAACCTATACATATTATTGATATTGGGTTCATACCAAAGTGTCTGTAAAGTGATTTAAAAGGAAGAGTTTGTTATAGAATAAAGCACTTTGGCAGAAGTCCAAATCCACATGCCCTTAAAATTGCTCTTGATTCCCCCTTCATATTTAAATGTATATAATTACAAAATTCTCCACTGTTCATAAACCAAGATCTTTCATTTGGAAATAAGTTGAAAGATGTCTAGAAGCAAGATGGGGTACCACTACTTAGGACTTGACACACTATCTCCTGAGTAGCTGTAGCAATAAAATGGGGCTGAGAGATCAAGTTTTTCTGGCGCTGGAGTAATCTTACAGTGACACAGAGCATACTCATGAAAGCAACAGTGATTGCAGAAACTTCAGGCAACAGGTGTTATAGACTGTTCTAGATATCCCCTGGAGAAATGAAGGATTCAACCTCACCTTACTTCCAGCAAGTCTGCATGTCAGCTGTCTCCTGCAAGTCAGCTGTCCTCAGTCACCTCAGAGTTTCGGAGCAAATTATACAATTCCAAGGTGGAAACTTGCTTTTTCTTGTGTGTTGGATTTTTCTGGTGTGAGAAGGGAATCAGGAAGCCTGGTATTGGTTTCCAGTTTATTGGGTATGGGGACCAGTAAAACTTCCTGATAACAGTCCAGTTCTTACTTGTAAATGATAATGGTGGAGGAAATGGTAAGCCTCCTCTTGTTTTGGGTCTGTATTATGTCTCACATGTGATAGACAGTTTTTGTAACTTTGACATGGATAGTGTATCTATAGCATTTTTCTTTGGCTGAACATGGGCAAAAAAGAGGGACAAGCTTTCAAGTGATTAAACTGAGAAAGGTCTAAACTACTTTCTATCAAGGCACTTCAAATTTTTCCTTTCCAAGTTCTACTTCCATAATTGTTCTTCAGGCTCATTGCTCTTTACAACTACCTGAGGGGAGGTTGCCGCCAGGTGAGTGTGAATCTCTTCTCTCGGGCTGATGACACCAGAGCAAGAGGACATGACCTAAGACTACACCAGGGGACGTTTAGGCTGGATGTTAGGAAGAGGTTTTCCACGGAGAGAGTGATCCCTCATTGGAATGGACTGCCCAGGGAGGTGGAGGAGTCGCCATCCCTGAAGGTATTTAAGAGAAGACTCGATGAGGAGCTCAGTGACATGATCTAGATGGTGGGAGGCTTGGATGGATGGAGTGTGGTGCTCGTGGTTCCATGCTTGGGGGCCTGATCCCTGGGTAGGCATTCACTTGGGAGTTGGACTAGATCATCCTGTGGGTCCATTCCAACTCAGAATAACCTGTGAACCAGTGAACCATGAGAGACTGTTCATATCTCAAAAGCAGCCATCAAGAGGAAATCAAGGAAACCTCAACTCACATGGAGAAACTGAAACACTTCTATTAAAAAAGGGTGTAGAAATCCCAGGATAAAAGTGAGAGGCAGGCATATGTTAGTAGTGTAGTCATGCTTTTCCCCTCCAGTGTATTCAGCCATTTGAAAACAACTTTCTCAGAGTAGTTAGTCAGAAGAGTACGAAATGGCTAGGTATTTGCTGAACTCTAAACACTCAGTTTGTCTGTTCTCATCTTCTCACATGTACATAAGAAACACAAATTCCTAGTAAGAGGAGAAGATGGTGTTGACACAACCATACCCATCAGACATTTGAGTAATGATCTAAGTGTTAACACTGAGCATGGAACTTCTGGCTCCACTATCTGTGAATTTATGATCTGAGTCTTCCACCATCTTTGAAGAGTTTTTCACTTTGTTCTTTTACTAAAAGGCACTACATAAGAGCTAAACATTACTGTTTTGGTACCATAGTGCATATCTATGTTTCTCCATGCATGCAACATTACATAGTATTGTTAGTGATAATGTAGATTTGTTCAGGACCTTTTGTCTAGGGGGAACAAAACACTTGGAGCATCTCTCACACACATGAAAACCCGACATAGGAAATTGGAAAAGTGTTGACAGAGTTTGAAACAGATTTTTTCCATCTATGGCAAGGTTTCTTTTATGTTAAAGAGAAGGCTAATAATGTTTCTGCACTCAGGTGTTCCTTATACAACAAACTATAGAGAAGGATTTGAGAAAGTGCACTGTTGTGTTCAGATTTCATTAACGTTTTAACCTATCATTTTGATGTAGTAGTGTACCATCTGAAATCAGTGGTCCCATTGTACTAGCTAACAAACAACATGAATTCGAAAATATTTGTAAATGGAAGAGACACGGAACAACTAGTCAGAGACATTGTTCAAAGTGCAAAGTGATGTGGGAGTGCTTATTGAAATAGATAAATGGCAGAAACTGCTCCTGTTGCTGCATATTTTTGTTTAGTCCCTACTGCAACAAGCAACAGTTAAAAATGAAGGTGAGAATTATCTACATGAATGCACTTTTCTCAGTAAGAGGAATTGGATCTGCTGGAGGAGGAACATAATTATTTTCAAAAGACATGCTCCAAGTTTCCCTTTATTTTTTGCTGGTTTGTTTTCTAGAGTTTTGGGGTTTTTTTAGTCTAAGTTCTTTTGCTAATCAGGACTTATTTTAAGAAATTTTAAAGCTGAAAGAAAGGAAAAATGACAGACCTTCAAATCATTTGGGGCCTTTCAGACTATGAAGCATGATTTCTTAGCCTCTGGCTAGAGGAAGAGGGTCTGGATGTGTTCTGGAAAATAACTTTCCACAAGCAGTTGCCAACTCTGCAAAAGGACTTCCTGAACAGAGACTGAAAAGACGCTTCTGATTCCACTCAGGGTGTTCTCTTTAATGGAAATGTCTAACTTGCTGCAGTAAACCTTTAAGTCCCCATGAAAAATTCATGGAGGAGAGGAAGAAAGCTGAAGGACTTGCGTAGTGCTGCAGGGAGAGGCTGGCACTGAGGGTAGGTGACATGAGAAGTCCTGCGGCTCTGCCAGGTTGTGCCCTAGAAATAGCGAGAAGTCCAACACCCCTCATGCTCTTGAGTACTGCTGAGCAGGAAGAGAAGTATTGCAGATGAACCTAAGCAGACCTTGTAATTCAGGTGGCTTGCCTCTCTTTCAGCCTCAATTTCTGTCTCAAGGCACTGCAGGCACAAGCAGAACTCTGACAGTTGATGTGAATAGTTTCCTCTCCTTTAGAAAAGAAGACATACAAAACTAGTTTCTAGCTTCCAATCCCACACAGTCCTTGTGCCCAGGAAGGGAAGTTGTTTTCCCTTTTTTCTGGACAAAATCTCAGTTCTGGATTCAGTTCAGTTCATTCAGTGTGAACTCAGTGTGAATTAAATTCAGTTCTTTCAGTGTGTATTCAATTCAGTTCAATTCACTCCTGATGGAAGTGAATGGAAGAGAGACCTTGCTAGTGTAGACTATGACAGGCAGTAGTTGGATTTAGCAGTTCTTTTCCATCTGAATAGTGACTACAACTTCTTCTTTTTCTTAGAGGTGGAGTCTTGAAAGCAAAGTAATGATGCTAAAAGCCGTACTGAATAATGGCATGCAAATTACACTAGGGCAATATAATTGCTGCAGTAGTAACTTGACCCTTATGATTAGGAATTTGCCAGTAAAATTAAACCTAAAGAAAATAAACATAATTGTGAGAGGAGGAGTTGAATGACATTTGAAAATAAGTTTAAAACAGGTAAAATATTTGCATTCCATCTTCATTTATGGACAGCTGTGGGGGCTGTGGAGGGCTTGCTTAGCCGCACCATTGGTGTGGACATGGACATCCAGAAGAGAAGAAGAAAGGTTTCCTTTGTGTTCTGGTACATGAGAAGTTAACAATATCCCTGGGGTCTAGTGATTGGCATCATCAAATACACTTGCTGTTCTGAAGCTCTTGTCTATCTCAGGACTTTTTGGCAGTAGAGCCAAAGGTCAGAGAGAAATTAATCTGCTGTAAATGAAACTAAATGGATTTCAGGGTGCTGTTTGTGACAAAAGTAAGTGGTGGAAGACTTCAGCATGCAAAAGGCTGTGATTTAGACCTTGCCAGGTGAACTGGGTCATACATCTTTCTCATGTAAAATGAGGTGAAGCTGATCTTTCTAACAAAATAACAACCAAGATGGGTGTTTTAAGCAACTTAACCCCAGGGCAGCTACTATCTAATTAACTAACTGTTAATTTGCCTCTTCTGCCCCTTATCAAAAGAAGAAAAAGAATAATGCTCATATGAAAAAAAAAGTGGATTTTTGTTGTTCTAGATATCTCAGTTATAACTGAACCCCTAGTAATCTGTTCTTTGTTCTCTAAAACTATTGATGCTTAAATGGCAATNAACAATTATTGAATGTATGATGTCTAAGTCTATTAGTTGTATACTATTATTGACTGACATTAGATTAAAAAGCATGTCCTTATTATTCTCTCTTGTCATTAACTTGCCAGAAAAGGTCAGTCAAGGAGTATATTATTACTAAATTGTAGACTCACACATTTGTAGCTCTAGCAGGAATAAAGCCATGGAGGACTAGAGCCAAACTTCGGGCAGGCCCAGAGCCTAGTTTTGTTCTCATTCCCCACACCTTGTAACAAGGCCAACTGCTTCT
>WEKX01012230.1:1194-22383 GCA_013390025.1 Pitta sordida
TGGGTCCCTTCTGGCTCAGAGTGACCTGCTAGGCTATGAGGGAACTAAATTTGTGTTACCGCTCTGGGATGTGCTTTCGGTCTCTGTACGGGTGTTAGATGGTGAGTTGGACTAGGTGATCCTTGTGGGTCCCTTCCAACTCATAATATTCTGTGATTCTGTGTGAAATAAATAAATCGCTATAATATGCAGGCATATTATGTGACTTATCTTCCTATTTGAGCAGTTATTCAAAGTCACCACATCTGTTAGCAGACTCATACTTCCTAACACCAATGTGCCAAATATACACTGGAAATTCTAAAATACAAAAAATCCATGTGATCATAAAATACAGAGCTCAGTTTATGATCCAACATATATAGAAGACATACTGCTTTTACAGAATGTACAAATATTTATTCAGCTTCTGAATGGACAAATGAAACATGGACTCTGCTGAGAAGAGTTAATGGTATAAAAGGTAATCAAAGAGCCAGCGTGTTTCTATAAATTCAAGAAATATGTGCATATGTGGAAAAAATAATGGAGTGTTCTGACTTTAAATAGCATTTTAACAGGGAGTAACTTGAAGAGAATAAGTTATGTTCTATGCAAGAGTTGAACATGGTATGAATGTTTAAAAGGGGAATAGAAGTATCAACTAAATAGGCTATTGAAAATGAATCTGTTAAAACTGGAAGAGCCAAAAGGCTATTTGAAAAAATCCAGGATGAGAGAGCAATTTTCACAGAATTTTGAAGGTAAAAAAATATTGAGATATTCATATACTGTGAAGGGAAAATTTTATATATAGAGAGCATGATGATTATGCATGGCTGCACATTAAGACAAACAGGTATATGTAACTTGACATCAGTCAGGATGGATTCAGGTGACTGAAATTCTGCTGGTAAGAAAAAGAGGAATAAACTTCTTTGTCTTCTTACCTGCTTAGAGTGGCATCTTAATCATGGAATATATCTTAAAGACTGTCCTTCCATTTCTACTGTGTTTACAGCCATAGTGAGTGGGTTCTCACACTGTTTTGGAGTTTGTTTAATTGTTCAGTAAATGTCTTCCTGGGAATAAAAACAAATTAAGGAAATAAAACACTTTATTTCTCTGCGGATTCTGTTTCATTCTATGAAGCCATAAAGTCTGGAGCCGTGTCCTTGCTCTCTTCTATGTAGTTTCTTCTCACAGTGTTTTTACTGACTAGAAGAATGACTGTGTGTATATATTTTTAATGCTTTGCAATAATCCCTTAGGATTTGTGAATCATGGAGTGTACTGAGTTTGTGATGGGAATTGGTATTTGAATAGGAACATAAGTCTTGCAGTCCCATGGAATAAGATTTTTTTATAGGTTTTTCTCAAATATGTTTGTTTATTCAAAGGAAAAAGTTTTAAATTACTAGAAAGATATTTTGAAAAGAAAATCATTAAACAAGATACATAGTTTTCTAGAGAATCCAACAATCAGTGGAAGGAAAAAATTGCTGCATTTCTGAAATCAAGTTAGTGGAGCCGTTACTGAGCTATAAACAGGAGGAGACTCAAATATATTAGGGTCTTATACAAAGCATACTTCAAAAGTATTAAGCTCAATTTTCAAACCTGCAATCAATCAATCTATCAATCAATCAATCAGATTATATCTATTATGAAGGAAACAAGGTCCTTGTCTTCAAATCTGTGTAAAATAAAAGATTTCGAAGAACAAATCCAATTGATTTGTGTTCCTGCAACATTTGTTTCACATTTTCATCATTTGCTGCTTTAGAACATTTTCTGCTCAGTTTATAAAAGGTTCACAAGAGCTTAACAGCAGTTCATACTAGAAGAACACATTTAGGAATGGATGAATTCTTATCCATTGTCCTGAGACAGAATAGTAGTTTAAATGAGAGTGTCACATCATTAAGTCTGTCCTTGTCCATTTTATTTACCGTTAAGGCCATTGTCAAATAAATAAGCTTTTACATGGTATTGTATTGCATACACCATATATATCAGGTACTATATTTACTGTGTTTTATATCTTCCAGTTAAGCGATGATTAATGCTGTTGATTGCATGCTGAATTTCTTGTTTTTTGATTGAACTTGAATGGTGACATGTCTCAGTTCAGTTTCACACTAGATTTTTTACTTTTTTGAATGGAAAACAATGAAAAAATACTAATTTGAACACGTATCTTTTAGAACTTTTCCTTATAAATATGGTAAAAATTTACAGATACAAACCCTAGTCATCTTCCATCTTCTACATAACTCTAGGAGTTATGTAGAACTATATATATATATCATAGTATATGTGTAGCACAAACCTGTTGGGGCTTTTATTGGCATAATGTCAGAATTAAGTTGTAATGAGGTAGTGTACGAGGGAAAGAAGGCTCAGGAGAAAAAAAAAAAAAAGTGTCTTTTCAGAGCCTTGCCTTGTAGCAGCTTCTGTCCTAAAAACAGCTGCCTTGCAAGTAGGAGTGAGCAGTAATCCTTCACCACCATGATATTTCCAAATCCCCGGGATGGCTAAATTAGATTGGAAGAGGCAGCACAGCTGGGGGCACATGATAACAAGCTGTGTTTTGTCTCATCATCTCATTGCTGCTGCTCTGCACTCTTAGGGCTGGGGAGGCAGGAGGTGGGTCCTGGGAGATCTTGTCCAACTCTGCACAGTTATACATGTGTTGTGTGGCAGGAAGTGGCATGAAGAATATCCAGCGCATGTGAGAGTTTAAAACTTCTACCACATGGCTGCTGCTCACATTGGGTTCAAGAACAGGCTAAAAATTCTGGGAGGGTGGAAGGTTCAGTTTTAATCTATAGATGGGCAAAATAGCTCTGGGGCAGCCTTTTAAGGGGCCCAAGACTTCTAGGAGAGCAGCATGGCCATTTAAAAATTATGGTGAAAGCATAGCAGGAATGAATATTATAACTCTTTTTATGACCTCAAGAAAGAGAATTGGATTAGATCTAGTAGAGTATTTTCCAGAGGAAAGGCTTTTTACATCACAAAATGTTGCTTCAACAAACCCCCTTTTTTTCTGGAAAAAGCATATATGGAATCTGACATGAAATATTATTTGAGACAAGATTTTTTTCTAATTAAAAACCCCACAGGAGATAGACCTGAATGGTAAAGAAGCTGTGTCAGGATTAATTTAGTAATTTTTTCAAACAGGTTAATCTCCTTGAGTCATGGTACAGGATTTTAGGAAAAATATCCTCAGCCATAGAACTAAATTGTTTAAGGGATTGATGGTAGCTGTTCCTGTGCAAAACATGTGCCAGTTGACCAACAGACACATTCACAGACAAGATGGATAATAGTTTATGTAAGGGTGGTGTCACAGTCCAGTCAGCTAGGCTGGACACCTGATGGTTCGTTTGCAGGATCTCAGAGTGCAAAACAAAATTCCAAGAGAGGGTTTAGCTTTGATCAAAGAGTAAAACTTTATTAAGTACTCATAAAGCATCAATGCGATAGATGAAAGGGTGAAAGAAAAGAGAGAGAGAAAAAGAGGTTATAGCTACCGCCCCGACGAAATCCTCAAAGGCGTCCCTCACAGATTCATCGTCAATCAAGGATGGGGAAAGCTTTCAAAGTTTCCGTTGTTAGGGGTCATCTTTTATACACTTTGCCCCCCATAATTTGTCCCATGGATCCTTTTGACAAGCTCTGCCTTTCCCTGCCAGGCAAGCAGTGTCCAAGGCGTGGTCAGAGCCAAAAGCGAGTGGCCCATTGCCCAAACAGGGGTGACCAAGGCGTGGTCAGGGTTAGAAGCGAGTGGTCGTCTGCCAGGGGGGTGTATCAGCAGGTTGTTACTGTTCCTTGATTCTTGTAGAATAAGTACAGCATGGTTTATTTCATCCCCTGTATCAGAGAACCGTACAGCACGCTGGGCACCACACCACTCATTGTTCTGGGGTATTTGCACCCTAATTTTCTATAGGAACCGCACTCCAGTCACAGTCCAGGGAGCAGCACTTTGGTAGGTAGGCTGATCAAGATCTTAGATTAAGTTTTCAGTGTACCTTGCATTGTCCAAGTCCCTGATACCAATGTTGAGAAAATATTCTTCTTAGACAATATTATTCTTCTTGACCGATTCTTACAGGTGGCTCTTTTTCAGTGCTCCTTTCTCCACAGGTTAAAAAATTCTTCATGTGTACTATTTTATTTTCTAATTTTTTTTTGAAGGCATCACTCACTGTGAAATTAAGTAATAACAATCCGAAATGCAATCTTTTCTAGCTAACTCCTCTAGACCTTTCATCTGTTAGCCTCACTAATTTCTTAGAAAGTTTTTCTTAATTCTGCTTATAAACGGTTTTGTATTTGCTGATGTAAGCATAAAAGGGCCTAACTCTGAGTGAAGAAATAAAAATAAATTGAGTATCTCTACCTTTCAGGATATGTCCAAAGACACTAAATTAACAAATTGCTAAAAGCTTCTTCCAGAGCTCTGCAGCCTTCGAATTTATGATAAATCCCCAGGCAATCTCAGGTCAAATAGATAATATGGCAAACATATTGTTTCCATTGTTCTGTTTTATTTTAAGGTTGGAGTTACATGGAGCATTGCATTAAGCATGCAAAGTTCTTTCACAGAACCACAAGATGAAAGTACTTCAAGGAGAGAATAAACAGTCTTTTGTTGGATTTACAGGATATACTTGTTAAGGATTTCTGTAATTTTGCAGTTCTTTTGTCTACCCAATACAAAAGTGACTCAAAGTGTAACAGAATAACATTGATCACAATACCAAAGTGACAATGTTTTTAGCCGAGCTTTTGAATAATAACAGGGTTATACAGTCTTATTACCTGTCTTTAATTCACTCCAGTAATTTTTTTAAGTGGACCTGTTTAGCCAAGCTTGACAAAACCTTAAAGATATAAATGTCTCAGAACATTACAGAGAGATCTGAATTTTAGTTTCTACTGATGCTGCAGGTAGATGTTAGCTGCAAGGTAAGATGATCAGAGAGAAACCAGCCAGCTGAGAAGTCTATGAATACTTATTATTATATCCATATATCTGAATTAACCAACTGTATGTTGGCTTGTGCTCGATCAAAATGATGGGACAGGATGAAGGACAAGTCTAGGATCTAGAGGATGAAGAGATATATAATTTAATATCTTCAGGAGAGGTGCTGTGGTACACACACACAGTGACCACTCAATTTTGCTATTTATGTGTAGAAAATAACTTGGAAGGCAAGTGGTGGCCACACCTTTTTCTTAGGACTTTCATCATATGTCTAATATATTTTTGTAATAATTTAGGCTTTGGAACAAGTGCTGTATCTTCAATGTTCAAAATCATATTGATTCCAGTTACAAAGTCACATCAACACTTTGGAAAGAGAAAAGGAAGTCCTGGAAAAGTAATAAGTACATCTAATAAAGGTATACCCCAGTACTACAGTTCGTGTTTCATTAATTTATTCTGAATGATGCTCTCCAGCTGTTTTGTAGTTCTGCCTTGATAAATTCTGTATTACTGTTGTAACTCTGAGACGTTAAACTTAAAAAATACAGATTTTGTTCAGTGCTGATTTAATTTACCTTGAAGTAGAGTAAAAAAGCAGAAAGTTGGAAGAAATTAATAACATTGGAGCAAAGGGCAGAGAAAATAGTCTATGTAAGTCACAATTATTATAATGGGTAAATCTCATGACTTCTCTTTTTCAGATTTAAAAGATTTTTTATTATTTTAAAAGAGATGGAATCAAATATCTTAAGATACAAACTGACCCATTTTAAATTTCTTATGATTTTCTGTGGGTTATAAATCATGTTTGGAGCCCAATACCTCTTCTCAGATTAAACTTTAATGAAGACAACCTTTTCTGAAGATAGTGGAATTGTTCCAGTTCAAAGTTGGCTACATTGTGAAGGTAATCAGGCCAGTTAGTGGCAATATAGAAAAGATGATGGCAGTTTCACCCATGGGAAGTAGATATAATTATATTTTTGTTTCTGCAGGATATCTCTCTCACTGCACTTCAGAGAGTACAGTCAATAGAGTCAATACCGTGGTCATATTCTGAAAATTACACTTACCAAAGGCAATTATTAGCAGTTTGAGTTTCCAGAGTTCAGAACACTTAGTATCATCTGCAAACTTGCTGATGATGGATTGAATTCCCTCGTCCATGTCATCGATAAAGATGTTGAACAGTACTGGGCCCAACACTGACCCCTGTGGGACTCCGCTGGTGACTGGCCGCCAGTCCGATGTTGCACCATTCACCACCACCCTCTGAGCTCGCCCTTCCAACCAGTTTGTAACCCAGCATAAAATGTTCCCTTCCAGCCCGTGCTTTACAAGTTTCTCCTGAAGCTTATTGTGGGAAACCGTGTCAAAGGCTTTGCTAAGGTCCAAGTACACAACATCCACAGCCTTTTTGTCATCGACCAGTCGAGTCACTGGATCATAAAAGGAGATCANATGTTTAAATGCTTGAACTACAGAATAACAGAGGGATTTCTTGAGCTGATTTCATCCAACTCCTGCTCAAATGAGAGATGGCTTAAGGCATTTGCTCATGACCTTGTCGAGTCAAATTTTTAATGCCTTCAAGAAGAAACATTAATCAGCTGGGTAAGTTGTTCTTATGGCTGATCACCTTCGTTGTGATTTCTTTCCTAATACTTCCTTTGTCTACCATCCATCACCCTATTGCTGTGCAGCACCAAGGACAGTCTGACTCCATGTTCTCACTGCCTTGTTAGGCAGCATCTGCAGCTGGATCACCATTCACCTTCTCTTGACAATTGAATAAATCTAGCAGTCAGCTTCACTCTGCATGCCATGAACTTCAGCCCACTGCCCATCTGGCTAGAGTCTGCTAGGTTCATTTCACTGTGGTATCTCTGTATCCCTCCTGAAATTTTTGTTATATACACAGGGCAAGTGATGGTTTTGGTTTTATTTCTGGGTATGCTTGCAACATGCTCTCACTGAGCGTAAGGAAAGGGCAGAAATACTTAACACCTTCTTTTCCTCTGTTTTTAACAGTAAAACAGATTGTCAGCAGGACAACTGGAATTGTGGGCTGACAGAAGGAGCAGGGGTGTAATATAACCCCCCCTGTAATCCAGGAGGAAGTAGTTAGAGACTTGCTGAGTGGCTTGGATCCTCACAAGTCCATGGGACCAGATGGGATCCATCCGAGGGTGATGAAAGAACTAGTAGATGAACTCGCTAAGCCACTCTTCAAGAGTCCTGGCTTACTGGTGATGTACCACAAGACTGGAAATTGGCTATTGTGACACCCATCCACAAGAAGGGCAGGAAAGATGATCCAAGTAATTACATACCTGTCAGCCTGACCTCAGTCCCGGGCAAAGTCATGGAACAGATAGTCTTGTGTGCTATTATGCAACAACTGCAAAATGACCATGACATTAAAACTAGTCAGCATGGATTTCAGAGAGGCAGGTCTTGCCTGACCAAGCTGATCTCCTTTTATGACCTGGTGACTCTCCTGGTTGACGATAAAAAGGCAGTGGAAGTTGTGTACTTGGACCTTAGAAAAGCCTTTGACACGGTTTCCCATAATAAGCTTCAAGAGAAACTCTTAGAGCATGGACTGGATAGACGCATTTTATGTTGGGTTGGGAACTGGTTGATTGGACGAGGTCAGAGAGTGTTGGTGAATGGTGCCACATCCAGCAGGCAGCCAGTCACTAGCAAAGTCCCACAGGGGTCAGTGTTGGGCCCAGCACTGTTCAACATCTGTATTGATGATATGGACGAGGGAATCCAGCCAATCGTCAGCAAATTTGCGGATGATACCAAGCTGGGGGCAAATATTGAACTGCCAGAGGGTAGGAGGGTCCTTCAGAGGTACCTCGTCAGATTAGAGAAATGGGCAGACTCCAGTAGTATGAGATTTAACAAGACTAAGTGCTGGGTTCTTCACTTTGGACATAACAACCCCATGCATTGCTATTGATTGGGGACTGAGTGGCTGGAGAGTGGTGAAATGGAGAGGGACTTAGGAGTAATGATTGACAGGTGATTGACTGGCTCCCCAGTTTAAGAAGGATGTTGAACTGTTTGAGAGGGTTCAGAGAAGGGCAACAAGGATGGTGAAAGGACTGGAGAACAAGCCCTATGAGGAGAGGGCTACGGGAACTGGGGTTGTTCAGCCTGGAGCAGAGGAGACTCAGAGGTGACCTGACTGCTGTTTACAACAACCTGAAGGGAGGTTGCCACCAGATGGGTGAGGAACTCTTCTCTCAGGCTGATGACACCAGAACCAGAAGACATGGCCTTAAGCTATGCCAGGGGAGGTTTAGACTGGATGTCAGGAAAGGATTTTTCACAGAGAGAGTGAACTCTCATTGGAATGTTCTGCCCAGGGAGGTGGAGGAGTCGCCGTCCCTGGAGATGTTTAAGAGAAGACTGGACGAGGAGCTTAGTGACATGGTCTAGTTGGTGGGAGGGCGTTCGCTTGGGAGTTGGACTAGATGATCCTGTGGGTCCTTTCCAACTCAGAATAACCTGTGAACCTGTGAATAGGAGAGAAATCAACAGAGTAGGGTGCCTGAAGAGTCTCTTCCTGCTTGTTTCTGCTGAGTAGTGCAAGAACTTTGCAATAAAGCAAATTGTATTTCTGCAACACAGGTATTTTTTATAATTTCAAATGAAACTGCTTTAGAACCGAGTTGTAACAATTTGTCTGAATGACTGAGGACAAATGGGGTTGCTAGGAAGCCAAATGTTGTTTATCCAGGGAGTTCAGAAGGAAGAATGAACTTAGATCCAGCTGTATAAAAGTTTGGAAATACTTATCCAAGACACTTACATAATCATAAATCTGTCCTACTTCATTTGCAAAGAAAGATCAAGAGCAGTAGTTAAACTGCTTAATTTAACTGGAGTTCACAACCACTGAAATGTCATAGCCAGAGGTATAAGGTTTTGCACGATGTCAGAACATGAAAAAGTTAAGGAGCCACTGTAACTAAAACTTATTTGTAATAGAAAAAAGTACTCTAAATTCACACACAGATTCAGTGCAATATTTCAGGGGATTATAGCTAGAGATAAATGCAGACTTTTTATGAATACTGAACTTTGCCTCCTATGACATGCCCAAAATCAATAATCACATTTTGAAGGCCATCTGGCATCTCTTCATACAGCTTGTAAAAATGGTTTACTTGTCTTAACCTGCTGAAACCTCAGGAGTAAACTTGAACTTTCTTTTCTCTTCCCTACTAAATACGAAGGGATACAAAAAGCAAGAACTCTAAATTAAGATGAAAAGTTGCTCTTTCATTTAAGTGGTATTCTTTATCAATAAAAAGAGAATAGTGTTTATAGGCCCACATTTTACAAATTAGGCTCATAGATACCTGTTTTATTGCACATCACATCACCAATATAGACTAGCAACCTTAATTTTAGTAAATAATTTGTAAAAGCTTTGAAGTGATTGAAATTAATATTAAACTGATTAAATGTTTCTTCCTTTCTTCCTACATTTCTTGCAAAATATCAATGTGTATATTAACAAAACTGTCCTGAAAATTCAGAAAGGTAAAAAGCAAAGCCTGTATTCAGAAAAATATGTAATTAAACACAAAATAAAAATTGAACAAAGAACTCTTCTTGTTTTATGTCTTGAAATTCATGGATTATGTGTCTCCTGGGTTCTCACAAATTGCCCAAGATGTGAATATAGGTGCATCATGAATATGCAAATAAGCCACGCCAATCTAGTCATTCCCCTCCACCACGGAGAACTGGGGAGCATTTTCAGCACCTCCCCACGGCCTCCTGCGACACAAGGGAGCAAAGGGAATAATTTCTGAGCCCTTTCCGACTGGGGAGAGCCCCAGAGAATCCATAGGCTTCCCTTCAGCCATGCTGCTGTTTTTGCTGTTGCTGCCGCTGGGCCACTCCCACTTGCACTGCCACAGGACCTGGCTGGCACTGGCTCTGCCAGCTATGAGGGAAGTTTTAATCAAATTCTTGAAGAAAAGCCTCCCCCGTAGCCCCCCTGCTACCAGAAACCCAGCCACAGAAAACCCAAATACATCCCCCTGCTTGTTCCTATGGAAACAGTTACCTCTGGGACATAAAAATGCACACACACACACAGGCAGTTGCCGCTCTCACTCCGTAGGTGCTCGACATGCCCATCCCATCCCCAGAAAGGTGGTACTGGGGACAGACACTGGAGAGCACTGGTGTGACACCATGCTCCAGGCACACATGGGTAGGTGGGGAAGGAGGGGAAAGAAGAGGGGACCTCCTGCTGCAGTCCCTGTGGAGGAGAGTGCAGTGCTGCGATAGTGCATTACCTGGGACCATGAATCACTAGGTGTGCCACTCACTGGGCTCTCAGGGACACACAGTGCTTGGCACTTGGCTTCCATTGCGGTTAGCTCCATTAGAGCCACCCCATGTCCCATCACTGTGGCCAGCCCAGTACCGCTGTTACACCTTCTGCCATCAGCTAGGCTTAGAAAGACAGATCCCTGCATGTCTGTGTTTGCCAGAACAGCCCTAGAGCATGCTGTCAAAGAATACTGCTTTGGTTCCCATGATGGAAACACGGAGGGGTGACAGCAGGAAGGGGAAATTTCTGTGGAGCCAATCTGGGTCTCAGTGCCTGCCCATGGGGCTGGGGCACCCAGGGCACCCAGTGTTGATGCATCTGCCTATGGGGCCCCATGTGCCACCAGGCAGTGCTTGTCGGGGATGAATCCCCTGCTTAGATGTAAAAAGACAGATTCCTATGTGTGAGCCCATCTCTGTCCAGCTCCCAGAGGTGCGGGCACAAGTGGCAAGAATCCCCTGCAATTCAGCGACATGTAACCTCTCAAAAAGTCTTAAGGCACTGAACTCTGGGCAGTGCCCAGGAGAGTGAGAGGCGTTGCCCCCCCTTCCCACCACTAGGCAGGGTGTTGCCTTTCTGCTCCATAGGGGAGCCCCAGTGCCGCCTCTCGCCGAAACAGAGGTACTGCACTTGTGCCGACCAGGAAGCTCTGCTAATAACTGAATACAGTGAATCCCCAGTGCATTGCAGCCTCTGCATTATGACCCCGCCCATTTGTGAAGCAATTTTTTCGCAGTCCAACTTCGTGGATCTGCGAGTTTCCCCAGCCAACGCATGTGCAGTGCCTCTGCTTTGCTGAGGGGCGGTGCTGGCTCTCCCTGTGAGGAGGGATGGGCTGGGCCCCCCATGGAGGACACGCAGAGAGGACGCGCGGTTTCTCCGACTCAGCCTGGCACTTAGAGCCCTGTGGCACTGCACCCCGGTCCCTGACCTGCTCCTGTGTGTCTCCGTGCCCAGACCCAGTCCCAGTCCCTACAGAGGAAGGGTCACGCTGCACTATGTCCCAGGAGGCTGCTGAGACCCAGTGCAGCACCGCCACAAGACATGCCATGTATACGTACATACAGTGTATGTATGTACGTATAATTTACAGAATTAAAAAAAGTGTTGTAGAATCTTTATATGTGCTGACTTTCTCAATGGCTAAAATAAAATTCAAACTGTCTTCAGGGGTTCTGGACTGGGGACAGCAGGGAGGGCCTGGAGGGCTGTAGGACAGGGACAGCCACTGTGGAAGGCCGAGCAGGGCCAGGTGGGGATGAGTCCTCCACCTGCTTATACTTAATTCAGGCAGGTCCCTGAGCATTGCTCGCCCGCCTGTGTGTGCAAGCTGCGAACAGACAGTGCTTGTGTGTGTGTGTCTGTGTTATTTTTTCCATGGCCAAAGGCAGGGAAGGCACTGCAGTCTGTGCTTGCGGACTGCCGGCCGGCACACCCGGTGATGATGTAGCCCCAGGGAAACTGCCCCATGAAAGTGAGGCAGACGAGGTGGGGCAAGCAGTGTGTGCTGGGATGGGGCAGCAGTGGGATATTCCCACACTGCTGCCACTGCGCCAGGAGGAGGCTTCTGTTCCCCCGCCCTCTGGGACCGTAGGGGCGGCGCTGCCTTTCTCGGCACCGATGGATGTTAAAGGGAAAGAAACTCCGATACCGACGCTGCCTCCCCCCCAAAAAGGGTCATGGGGTGTCGCAGTGTTGCAAAGACTCCAAGAATGCTGACAACCCTTCCCTAATGCGGAGGCAGGGTGAACATGCGGGATGGCAGCAGGCAGATAAAATGGCTGGCATGGTGCAGCGGCGGGATATGCCCACCTCGCGACCACATCGCACAGACAGTTCCAGCAAGCTGGGCCAGCATGGGGCTGGGATGCCACGTCGGATGCCATGGGCACACATGGCTGCAGAAGCTGCTCAGAAACAGTTCCCTTTGCTCCCCCATGCTCAGAGAGCCCGAGCGGAGAAGCAGAAAAGTGCCTGCAGTGCTCTGGAGTGCCAGGGGGTGGAGCAATGGGCGTGGCCTGCATGCATATTAACGACTGCACTTCTTTGCAAGTTTAGCTTTTCACGAGGCTTGTGACTTGACCCATTCCTCGTGAATGATGGGATATAACAGTAATAATAACTGAAAAACAATCCACAAATATGCGGATGTGCCAATCTGGAAGTGCAAATAAGCGAGACATGACTGTATGAACACTAAAGAAGATATGAAAATTATAATCTAAAGATAATTAAAATCAGATTTTAAAATTCTGAACTACTGAAAGAAAATAATTCAGAGTCTGTTATAGGACAAAGCAGTTAAAAGCAACATATCTGATTTTTAAATCAGCTTGATGATACAGCTGAGGAGATATTGCCAAAATTTTCAGACATTCTGGATACAAAGAGAAGCTTAAGTACTGTGATGCACTTACTTTCCAACATTCAGCCTGAAGGCTGGATCCAGCAGTAAATATCTCAACTCTGAGTGAAGTCTAGATCTAACCTGAGATTCAGAAGAACATGCCAAGGGCCAGGTGCCTAAATAGGCCAACAACTTGTGCTACACAGTAGGATCTTGCTGAAATTGTGCGAGAGAAATGAATTTGGGTAGCATTTTCAGGACTGTCAGGATCATCCTTGATTCCTTTAAGGCAAACTAGAGTGATATTACTTGGGGCATGTAACAGCCTTATTGTAACCAAGCAAAGCAGTCAGTTAAGGTCTGTGCACTCCCTGGTACTGAGTGTTCCAGATACATTTAATGTGTTGCATAAGAGCAACAGTACAGACAAGGTAGACAGAAATGGTGGTGTTTTTCTGTCTTTTAATAATTCTGAGCTATATGCAGTTAGGAACAAAAGATTCAAGGGGCAGTAAGAGAAGATGTGCATGAGGGACTATGCCTTTGCATTGATGTTGGGGTACGTAATGGAGAAGGGGCTGAAGTCAGTACTCTGTCTTTGCTCCTAAGGGCATTTTATGCATTTTAAACCAAGCACTAACTGAACAAAGTCCCCATATACTCATGAGAACAGAGTTCGGTACACATATCATACTTCTGAGGGTGTAGAGGCCTAACCTTACTTGTCTGATGGTAGAGATACTCTTATAGAAAATGTGAACTTCATTTCTCTTTGATATCTGGAAAGCCCTGGGGTTTTGATCTCTATAGGAAAGTTCTGGGCCAGAGTAAAGTTGACAGCACTTATTTCTCTTAGATCCACATGGTTAATGTGAAGAGCTGAAACATAACATTTCTATAAGCCTGGGATACTTAGGTAGTGAAACACAAACAAAACTGCAAGTGAAATAGGGAGCAAAATTGTCAGCAGAGAGGAGACCAAGGATTTGGACCATAAATGCAATAACACATTGCCGTATCATACTTTGGTTTTCGCTACTTCTGTGTATTGTGGGTTTTTTTCTACGAAGTGATATGCAGTGCTTTGTCATTTCATGGTATTTTGGCAGGTCATGTGATCAGCATGAGCACTGGGGCTGCCGATTGGCTCAGTGAATGTTTGTGCACGTGTACAGCCTGCCTCTCTCATGGCTGCAGAGCAGGGTGAAGATGCATCCCTGTGCTCCCCTGTCCTGTTCTGGCAGCGGGGGATGGGGCAGGGACTGCATCCCTGTGCTCTCCCATCCCAGTAGAGCAGCATGGGGATGGACGGGGAACATGTTCTGGCACTCATCGGGGTTAAGGGGGCAAGGTAGCAGGCAAGCCGGATTTACATATGTATGAATCATATTTTGTAGTTTTCACTTTGCATGGGCGATTTTTGGAACTGAAGCCCTGAGATATTCGAGATATTACTGTATTAGCAAAACTCAAGGCATGCAGATGCTTCTTAAAGTGTAATGTTAGTTAGTTAGTTAGTTGCCTCCATACCAGCTAATTTTCCCTCAGTTCACAGGTTCACAGGTTATTCTGAGCTGGAAGGGACCCACAAGGATCATCTAGTCCAACTCCCAGGTAACATCCACACAGGGATAGCACCCCCATGGGCACCATGCTCTGTCCATCTGAGCATCCCATTGTCTAGACCATGTCACTGAGTTCTTAATAGATTTATATTTTTTTAAATCACAAACCATGCGGCTGTTTGGTTTTACCCTGAAGAATATGAAGAATAATGTAAAGAATATTATCTTCCAGTTGTGAAACAGTATTGTGAAAATACTTGCCGCCAACTGAAGAGGAAAGCTACCAGATTTCAGATGGTATGCTAGCTTTGAATTAGATAAGTATGTTAAACTCACATCTGCTCACACTTTGTTTCTTTGTCTCAGTAGGGGAAACAGAGATGATAGAAACATTATCAAATCAACAATGTTAGCAGAACCTTTTTTTGAATGATGAATATCTGTGTCATCTAGGACCTTTCCAGCTATGACACACAACAAAATGCTGTTCCTCTCCATTTATTGCCAGAACAATAGAGCTAAGGAAAGATAACCAAGATCATTTGACTCAGTCACTTTCTAAAACCAGACTGAAAATTGAGCTAGTTCCCCAGATGTCATGGTTATGTATTTACTTTCCTGTAACTCCATTCTGACAATTTTGGTTGGTTTCAACAATACCTGGAAGCTGACATAAAGGCTGTATGTGAACTGATGTTATACTCTATGTAAATAAAAGAATTGCAAATGAAAATAAGACAAGCGAGAGGAGCATCATGGACAATAGAGTGATTTGTATTAATGAAAACATACATTTCCTGTCACAGTGGTTATAATTTTTAATCACACACTATATTCTGGATTTGTACTTATTTTACAAAGTAACCACCCTGTATACTTATGTTTGTATTTTTGCTAAGCTACATGAGGAGATATTTCAAAGAATCAGTTAATTTCTGGGCTTTATTTATTCATTTATTTTAAGAGTATTTATATGGGCAAATCTTCTTAATGATGATTGTCTTGGTCTAAGACAAATGCTAGGGTGGAGACTCCAACAAATGAGCCTCCTCTCCTTTTATTAAAACCTCTCGTCCTTTCACCAATACAGAGACCAAATGTGAGGAAATATGAGGGGAAAAATAAAAGTTTACTGAAAAGAAATGTAAAATCCATAACAATACACACAAAATGTCTTAAGCCGACAATAGAAAAAAATCATTCCCTCTTGGTTTACAGACAAGATGGTGGCTGAGGTGCTCTCCACCTGCCCCTTCTCCCTGGGAGAACAGGGAAAGTATTGTGGCAGACGAGTTCCTGCAGTTTAACACTCTCTCCAGGTTGACACAAAAACAATGGGGAAACAGCAGTAAAGCAAAAACTTGGAAGGCTATTTCATTCTAAAAAGTGAGCCCTCATGTATTCCCGGTCCATTTTTTGCGAGCTTCAGTATTTGCGGGTGATTTTTCCGCAAGCTGTGCGACCTGGACGCATGTCCAGAACATACCGGGACCCCAGTCGGCTCAGCCCCCGGTCTCTCCACTCACACTGCGAGCACAGCTGGCCCCATCCCCCTCCCCACTGCTCACAGGCCGAGCACAGCGGGCCCTGTCTGCTCATGAATATGCAAATTATTCCCAGCCGGGAGCCAGCACGGCACACCCAGGATGCGTGTAGTGTAAATGTGCGTTTTTACATGGTTGGAATTGTCCTCCACCGAGCTACAAGACAGGGTGATGGGGCTGCCATTGTGTGTGTGCCATTGTGTGCCAGGGGCCGCGCCCGCTGCTCAGCCGCAGACAACCACTGGCCCCCGGCTCGGCCTGTGCTGAGTCACCCCACGTCTCTGTGCCACCCCGCCCCCCTGTGCCACCGCCGTGCCAACNCCTGTGCCCCCCTGCCTCCTCTGTGCTGCCCCATGCTGCTGTGCTGCCACTGTGCCGCCCTGCATCCCCCTGCCGCCCCGTGCCGCCCCGCGCGCCCATGCCCACCTCGGCGTAACACAGCCAGACAACTGAGACAAGCCCCGCTCTCTGGACCGTCCTCCAGACCTTATATGGGGAGGGGATGTGGCTCCGGGCATGGCATACTTGACTACGTAGTGGGTTCGCTATCTTTGCGGATTTCAGAACTCGGGGGAGTGGACCAGACCCAACAGCCCACTAGTAACGGGGGTTCACTGTACTATCGAGATCCTGGCATGGATCCTGGCAGTGCAGTAGTGCAGGTGTAGGCTATGTCTCTCCTTCTCTCTGGCCAGCCAGGACTGCAGAAACAGCAAGCAATGGGGCAAAAGCCCTGGAGTAGCAGATGGCTTCGGAGGGGCTTTCTCTCAGACGGGACTATGCAAGGAGATTTCATGGAGGGGATTTATGAGGTGGCAGTGGCCTCTTCTCTGTACTGTTCGGCTGGGATCAGCTCCATTCTGGATTTGGCAGTGGTGAGTTTCGTCATCAACAGTGGCTGACTTGTGTGAAGTCATGTGACTGCAAGGCTCACACGGCTGCTCCCTTTTATTTCTTCTGTACCAGGGAAGAGAGGTGATTCCCAGCTGGACTTAGTTCCATTTCCATGCCAGTAGCCAGGACTACCAGAATGCATCCCTTCCCTCCCAACCCTGACACAGCTCTTAAAGAGGGGCAACTGGTTTGCTCTTAAAAAACAGTTTCTCCAAAAGAATGTTGGAAAAAGGGAATAAAATACTAAAACAACTTTAGCCATGACAATGATGAAGAAACTCATCCAATCCCTGTGGAATATTGAGAAGATAGTTATTCCATCTACAAACAGAGAGTGTTTTTGATTCTTCTTGTTGCTGACTGCTAGCACATTCACTTCTCACTATTTTTCTTTCTTAGCACTCTTTCCCTCACCTTATAAATATTCAATAAATATTATTGATTTTTATTTGTACTGTCACAGATTCACAGGTCATTCCGAGTGGGAAGGGACCCACAGGATCATCTAGTTCAACTCCCAAGTGAACGCCCACCCAGGGATCAGGCCCACAAGCATGCAACCATGGGCACAACGCTCCATCCATCCAAGCCTCCCACCATCTATATCATGTCACTGAGTTCCTCATCGAGTCTTCTCTTAAACACCTCCAGGGATGGCGACTCCACCACCTCCCTGGGCAGATCATTCCAATGAGCGATCACTCTCTCTGTGAAAAACGTCTCCCTAACATCCAGCCTGAACCTCCCCTGGTGTTGCTTAAGCCTATGTCCTCTCGTTCTTGTGTCGTCAACCTGAGAGAAGAGANTGTCTTAGACTGTGAGTATTTAACAATGAGAAACATAACACTTCTCTTTGTCCAGTGTAGATTTACAGTCACAGAATCACAGAATCACAGAATATTTTGAGTTGGAAGAGACCCACAGGGATCGTGAAGTCCAACTCCGAATGTTACCGCTGCCTCCCTGGCAGGAATCGAACCCCCAGTCTCCCGCTTGAGAGGCGGGAACACTCACCACTGTACTAAAGTGGATTTTTAGATTTTTGCTTATTGTAAGATTTTACTGCCCTTTATGAAGGTTACAAAGAGATTTTAATTTTCCTCCATCCTCTCATATATTTCATTCTGATTAATGTTACAATAGCAGCCTCTCATTGTTTAGTGATGGTTATAATTCCTTCTCTTTCTTTATATGAACTAGAGTAGGAAACTGGTCTGCTAAGACCGGAGAAGGTGAAAAAAAAAATTGTATAAATTTAAATGTAAAATAGCTGGCATTAAAAATGTACGACACTGCAGTGTCCCTTCAGTCATGCGTCATGCCATTTCAGTTTGCAGTATCTCAGACTCTTTGGATGAGATAAAGGGAGCTGAAAGGGTGAAACTGAATAGTTTCATCTTGCCTTAATTTAGATTGTAAAGCTAATTAAGTAGCAAACAATTGAAGAGCTGGAGGTTTTCATAAGCGTAGGAAAAGTAGAAATATAAAAATGCAATATATGGCTATTTTGTTTCCTTCATTTCATGTGATCTTCCAGGAAAATCTGGAGTACATGGTTCTTTGGATTTATTGTAATCTGTGAAAATAGGATACAAAGGAAAAATTTTGTTATTTGTATCATATCAGAAAATTTGGAGAGATTTGGTAATGCTTCCATTTTTCATGGAGTCTTGGCATTAGCAGTAAAACAAAATCGAAATCATCTGTATTTAAAGATCTAATAGTTTTAAAATTATGATTTTTGCTTTCAACCAACTTGAATCAGAAAGCTTCTAACATATGGCAGAGGAAGAATATGAAACCATGTGCATCCAGCCCTGGGACTGTGTTCCTGAGAAAAAAAGTTTGCTATTTTTACGCTGGCCAGCAGGTGTCAATACCCCGAAGTGAAGAAGCTGCCCAGCAGCCAAATAGAGTTAGAAAGACAAGCTGGAACAGGGAGTACGTGTAAGTATTTTGGATGTCTCACTTTGAAAGTTGACTTTATGAAGTGCCTTGCCACCACCAGGAAAGAAGCCGTTTTGTGAGGGGAAAGAGAGGAGAGAAATCAACCATTCCTTCCACCCCCAAAGTAGGTACCTTAGTTTCTTTTCCTACTTATCTTAATACGAAACAGTAATTTTATTCCCCATCCCCACAGCTGCAAAGCTCTATGGTCTGTGACTTCAGTCTTCAAGCCTCTCTGTGTTCCCTGGCCATTTGGGCCAAATCCACAGCCAAAAAATAAAAAGGTGTCTAAAAGTGGGATACTTGGTTGTTTTGATCAGTGGAATGGACTTTAATCCAAGTTATTGAAATGCTATTGCATCATATCAATTTTTCTCTTAAAAGTGCTACTTTAATACATACTAATGGGTGTTTCTCTGTAACACTAGTTATTAGCTAAAGTAAAAAAATCTTAATTGAGATTTGCTTTCAACACAAATTTCAGCATTTATATGGCCATGTGAAAGTACTGCCTTTTTGGACCGATTTTAGTCTTTCATAAAATAGAATCTTGTAATGTTTTGTGTAGTTACATGACTTTCACCTAGATTTGACTTTGAGACCTTTTCAATTAATAGCAAAAATATCCTTAGTTCCATACATTACATATATTATAGATTAAGCATTACGAGCGTAGACTGGATATATCTTAAGAAAGATGTATGATTCCTTGAGATATTTCAGCCTATTTTTCCCTGACTTCCAGAGAAGTAGTGCCTACAGGATGTATTCTTTAAACACTACATAACTGTAATAATAAAATAATCATATCCATTAAGTACATTTTTTGCCTTTGGGGTTTGTTTTTTTTGATAGCAAGAAAAGACTTGTTAAAAGTAGATGTAATTTAGGCAAATGTACAATTCATTGTACTACTCAACAGTATGGTCTCTATCTACCACTCATGAAGAAATCCTGTCTGAAATTAAGTGTTTTGAACTATTGAAATTTTGGCTTAACTTCACACCGGCTGGCATTTTACAGTGAGCTGTTAAGAGCTAGGAATTTGCATACTCCATTTTTAATTTAATCAAACATTTTCAGTCAGCATCTTGTTAGACACTACGGTGAGCCCCCGCATATTCCGTTATTTGCGAGCTTCAGTATTTGCGGGTGATTTTTCCGCTAGATGTGCAACCTCGGCACATGCCCAGAATGTACCGAGACCTCAGTCGGCTCAGCCCCCAGTCTCGCCACTCGTGCTGCAAGCACAGCTGGCCCCACTCCCCTCCCCGCTGCTCACAGGCTGAGCACAGCGGGCCCCGTCTGCTCACAAATATGTAAATTGATCCCAGCTGGGAGCTGGCATGGCACGCCCGGGATGTGTTCAGTGTAAACGTGTGTTTTTGCACGGCTGGAATTGTCCTCCACCGGGCTACAAGATGGGGTGACGGGGCTATCATTGTGTGTGTGCCATTGTGTACCAGGGACTGCCCACTGATCGACCGGCTCTCACCACTGGCCCTGCTCTCAGGTCCCGGCGTGGGGCCAGCCCCACTCTCAAGTCCTGGCCCCGGGCCAGCCCCGCGGCTCCGGGCTCGCCCACCTCAGCGTAACACAGCCAGACAACTGAGACAAGCCCCACTCTCAGGACCATCCTCCAGACCTTATATGGGGAGAGGGCGTGGCTACAGGCGTGACGTACTCGACTACGTAGTGGGTTCGCTATCTTTGCCGGATTTCACAACTCGCGGGAGGTGGACCAGACCCAACAGCCCGCGAGTAATGGGGATCCACTGTATTTCCATCAGAAGGAGCCTAAAGCCCACAAACTGAAAGATTAAAACCTCTGCTTCATGAAGATAATAATCTTAGTGAATTTTAACAGATTGCTTAGCAGATGGAAATGGGATATTCACTACAATAAATTACATTAGCATGCTCTCAGACAGAGATGTCACATTTGACACAGTAATTTACATTAACAAGATCTGAGACGGATTTGATTCCCCCAAAAGTATTACAAGAATTAGAAGTAACATTCTATCAATACATTATTCCTTACCACTTTTACACATAATTGTCAATCTGGATAACAGAGCTCAGTGGTGGGTAATGGTGCTGTGCCCAGTTGGAGGCCGGACACTATCGGAGTGCCTCAGGGTTCTGTACTTGGACCAGTCCTGTTCAATATTTTTATTGATGAACTGGATGAAGGGATGGAGTCCAGTATTAGCATGTTTGCAGATGACACCAAGCTGGGAATAAATGTCCATCTGGTGGAAGGTAGGAGGGCTCTGCAGAGAGACCTTGACAGACTGGATAGATGGGCTGAATCCAATGGTATGGGGTTGAACAAGTTTAAGTGCCAGGTCCTACACTTCGGTTACAATAACCCCATGCAGAACTATAGGCTGGGGGTGGAGTGGCTGCAGGAGGATCAGGTGGAAAGGGATCTGGGAGCGCTGGTTGATAGAAAACTTAACATGAGCCAGCAGTGTGCCCAGGTGGCCAGAAAAGCATCCTGGCCTGCATCAGGAATAGTGCAGTCAGTAGGA
>WEKX01012261.1:0-17318 GCA_013390025.1 Pitta sordida
CTTTATTACCCAGGCTGTGTGCATTAGGATACATGCACTTACTGGGTTGCTGAAAATTTTTTTGACACATTTTTACCAGTTTCAGTGTCCTCTCAAGTGACTGCTTGATCCCCTTCTCCCTTCAAACCTAGTTTAAAGCGCTGTCAATGAGTCCTGCCAGCTCACGGGCCAAAACCTTTTGCCCCTTATTATACAGATTCTGCCCACCAGAGTCTAAGCAAACCTGGTTTGGCGAAGGATGCCCCGTGATCATAAAACCCAATATTCTTCTGGTGGCAACAGTCCTTGAGCCATTAATTAATAGCAAGAATTCTCCTATTCCTTTAAGTTTCCAAACCTGCCACTATAGGGACCGAGCAAAAAAACCACCTGCATTCTTGCCCCACTGATCAATTGACTAAGCTCCTTAAAATCCTTCCTAATTTCTCTGGATCCCTTCTTGTTATCTCATCACTACCAGCTTGGACGACCAGCAGGGGATAATAATCACAAGGTTGAATTAGTTTTGGCAACCTCTCAGCAGTATCCCTTACCCGGGCCCCAGGGAGGCAGTAGGCTTCCCTGTGGAATGGGTCTGGTCAACAGGCAGGCTCTTCTGTTCCCCTCACCGACAACCACTTCCTTGCTTTTCTTTTTGATGCTAGAAGTTCTGATTTACTTGGTGGAAGACGTAGTTCCTAGTGATTTACTAGGTCATATTTTGTGATGTTGAACATGCTTCTCCATGTTGAATGTTCACTCCTTCATGGAAGGAGTGCCTCCTTCCATATCATCCTCCTGATCCCCAAAATCCAGGACCACAAACCTATTCTCTAGGGGCAACTCAAAAGGTGGCATCTGAAAAGATGGTGGCAGTCAGGAGAGAGATACCTTAGCTTCACGGGAGGACACCTGTTCCCAGTCCCCTTGATCCTCTATGTTTCTTTCTTCTACCTCGTGTTGGGGAATGTGAGGCACATGAGGCTCCTCTGGCCCTCGAGAGTCTCTAAAGGTTGGAATTGCACACTCCCTCAATTCTATTTCCCTTTCATTACCTCAAACACTCTTCAGCCTTTCAACCTCTTCCTTCAGCTCTGTTATCATGCAGAGTAGGTCATTTACCTGCTCACACTGGACTCAAGTGTTTTGCAGGCTGTCCTCCTGTTCAGCCATCAGGCTCAGGAATTCCCTACAGCCAGGAGTCTGGACAGCCACATCAGTTGACACACGGGTTGTTTGGATCTGAACCTCCCTTGTGACTTCGGCCGTGGCTGTCATCCATCGGTTCTGACCATTACTAACAGGTGGAGGGATGGGAGGACAAAGACAAGAAGAGGCATCACCTACCAAGACAGCACCTGTGACNACTTGGTGGAAGACGTAGTTCCTAGTGATTTACTAGGTCATATTTTGTGATGTTGAACATGCTTCTCCATGTTGAATGTTCACTCCTTCATGGAAGGAGTGCCTCCTTCCATATCATCCTCCTGATCCCCAAAATCCAGGACCACAAACCTATTCTCTAGGGGCAACTCAAAAGGTGGCATCTGAAAAGATGGTGGCAGTCAGGAGAGAGATACCTTAGCTTCACGGGAGGACACCTGTTCCCAGTCCCCTTGATCCTCTATGTTTCTTTCTTCTACCTCGTGTTGGGGAATGTGAGGCACATGAGGCTCCTCTGGCCCTCGAGAGTCTCTAAAGGTTGGAATTGCACACTCCCTCAATTCTATTTCCCTTTCATTACCTCAAACACTCTTCAGCCTTTCAACCTCTTCCTTCAGCTCTGTTATCATGCAGAGTAGGTCATTTACCTGCTCACACTGGACTCAAGTGTTTTGCAGGCTGTCCTCCTGTTCAGCCATCAGGCTCAGGAATTCCCTACAGCCAGGAGTCTGGACAGCCACATCAGTTGACACACGGGTTGTTTGGATCTGAACCTCCCTTGTGACTTCGGCCGTGGCTGTCATCCATCGGTTCTGACCATTACTAACAGGTGGAGGGATGGGAGGACAAAGACAAGAAGAGGCATCACCTACCAAGACAGCACCTGTGACTCTGCCTGCATGAACTACCGCTCTAACTGCCTCTTAATCACTTACTTTCAAAGCCCCCGCAGTTAATCAAGCCCCTGTTTGCCTACTTCTGCTCGCCGCAGTACCGAGAATGTTCATGGTTTAAACACCCACAGGTGAGAAACCCAGGTCCGGCACACCCCCGCCCCACGGGAGTACAAGCTCAGCTCACGCAATGTCCTTCTGCAGCAGCACGTCGGTCTGGGACGACGGTGGCCTCAGTGTTGCAAGCCCGGCCTCCCTGGCGCAAAGCTCCTGGTCCGGGATGTCCCCACCCCACGGGAGTAGAAGCCCAGCTCATGCGGTATCCCTCTGCAGCTGCATGTCGGTCTGGGACGATGGCCGCCATTCCAGCTCTTGCACTGCAACCTCAGCCTCTGAGGTATACTTCCTGCTAGTTGAAGAATTTCTTATTGCTTTTAAACAGGACAGAATTTGATCTTCAGTCAATTCAGTTAATTTCTGTACTTCTGGAAAAGAAATGAGAATTGGGGCAAATGTAATTTGAATAAAACTGCCTGTATATCTGTATCCAGCATCTTTACTAATGTTCAGTCTGTGCTGACTGTGCTGTCTGCTCTTCAGTTCTCTGTGCTGACTGATTGATGCCATCATTGTCACCACACAATTCATGTACTTTTTTCCCTACTGCTCCTTGAGACTATTTTTTTCTATTTTATGCATATACATCTAAAATGTAATCTAAATTTTTTTTGACCTGTGGTGCAAAATGTCTGCAAATCCTCTTGGACAGAATTTTATGTGTTTATAAACTCAACAGACATTTATAAGGTGATAGTTCCCATTCATATACTGCCACAATTAACATCTTAGCTAACACTACTGTGATTCTTTTCTGCTGGCAAACTCAAAGAAGTGGCTTTAAAAGTCAGAATCTCCTCCAATTTTTTCCTTCAGTCATCAGTTTTGCTCTGTGCTGTGGTTCTACTCGGGTACAGAAGTTTTCATAATGATTATTTTTTACCTGTTTAAGTATCATGTCTTTTGTTATCATTTAAACTGTACTAGTGACTTATCTGCACATAAACTCAACAAATGTAAATCCTTTCAGATTAGTCTGTTCTGTGTTATCTTAAATTGTGTATCCAAAGAAGCAGTTTTAGTAGTCTAGCTTCATAGGTAAGATACTAAAAAAATCAGTTTCTTCTGTTTTTGCACCCTTTATGCTTTACTTTATATGTCTGACTTTAGACATTCCTACCCTGAAGCTGTTGCTTATTGGCAAAAGTCACAAATATGAATCCTGTCAGTGTCACTGCTGCATTAAAGGCCAGATGTCAAAACACAGAACTATGTCATGCATTCATGGCAGGAGGAGTTTATTACCCTCAGATAATACACAAAAAATTCCTTGGAATTTACTCAGAATAAATAATGCAAAGCATAAACATTTCTGAAAAGACAGGCTGTACTCTACCTTGTTGCAAATGAAAGGATGGGTTAAAGATTGGAGGGGATATATTTTGATTTTTTTTTCCTTGTGATAAATCATGTTATGATATTACACATCTCTACACATTAGTCATATAATCGCTTCTCACGTGGAGAAACATGTTCAACATCACAAAATATGACATGTCGTAAGTAATGTATTATCTGTAAAATAAGGTTAGTAGGCATTCTCTAATCTCAGAAATGCAATTTCTTAATTTAGATTTTTTTTTTTTAAAAGCCACTTTTTCTCCATATATCTCCCAGATTACTCATAATTAAGGGAGGCAGGATTAGACATTCACTGCATCAATGACAGATGGGAAATTTTGTGAGAGGGTCAGAAAGTAGAGTTTGTCTTCCTTATTTTCATGGCAGCAGTTCTTTTTGCCTTTCTGATGATCTCAGCATGAAAATTTTTTCTATCTTCAGACTTTAAGGAACTTTAAATGCAGCTGGGAACATCTGGTAGCTTAACTTTTCTCCACGCATTAGAAAGTAAAAAAAAAATTGTATTTTCGCCCTCCAATCTTGCATAGCTGAAGTTGGAACTTGCCTGGTGACTAAGTCAAGATACTTCTTGCAATTACAGAGCAGAAAAAGACCCCAATATAAAATTAGTCTATCTGCTAAAGTAGATCTACTACCAAAAGTCTGTTTTTTCAGAAGGACAATAGAACTCCACAATCCAACCAGCACAGATACATAGAGGTTTGTTCAAAAATATTGGTACTAAGACTCATCAAAAATCCAGAATGGGAAACGTATAGAAAATAATTAATTGATTGAAAACTGTTCATAGGAATGTAATATATAAGGTGCAACTTACTTCAGCCCAAAAGACATGAGGAATTTGTCCTGTACTTCACAGAATCATTAATAATTTGTTGCTTAGCATAACACATTTAAAACCGATCAAAACCCACAAATGGTTCATGATGTGACACAATTGATGTGAAGATGCTAAAGCAAATGCACACATTTATATTTACACAAAGTCAACACCATATCCATCTGTAAATTCATGTCTTCATTATAATGGGCAATATTCGACTGATCTAGGAAAGATAATACCTTAGTTTCAGAATACAACTAGGCTCCAACCTATTTTAGTATCTGAGAATATGACTGTTTTATTAGTATTTTCAAAGACTGTGAAAGAAAATGCAGAAACAGCATTTGTTGTCACAGCTTCCTAGAGTATAATACAGGAAGTTGCTATTTCCATAATTATCTAAACTTCAAAAGATACTGAATTGAGAAAGGCAGAAAAAGAAATAAAAGTATTGTGGAGAAAGAAAAGTGTTTGGCTTGGAGAAAAAAGTATAGAATTCTAAAACGAAATAAGAAAATATTCTTGTTTTGCACCAGCTTTGTTCTGGCCATATCTAAGAGTTTGATTTTAAAGTGGGGTACTTAAAAAAGCCTAATCCATGCCCTGAGGCTTCTAGGCGGCTGTGAGGATATAAGTGGACATAAGAGGCACAGAGATTTCGGAAGAGTATTGCGAAGAGTGATTAATTCTCCTTGAGTAGAGCCTACTTCACTTAGTCTGATGATATTGTGTTCCTGGGTTGCTAGGAAAAGGAAAAAAAGAGCTGTCATAAACAAGCAACAAGCATCCAGTTGGTAACTCAAGATATCATCTCACTTTATGAAATTACATTGACATCCTCTTCTGCAATAAAGAAAACACAAAGTCTTTTCCAAACCATACAATAATATTGATTTTTTCCCCCTTTTTATTTTTAAGTGGAACTGACTCTTCAAAATGTAGTAATATAGAATATCACTCATCTCAAGCGACTACAGAGTTTAATCATTTGGATTAGATCCAACTCATATGAAAGAAATTCAGTTTATTCACCTAAACCAACAATCAGCTCTGGAACACCTTGTGGCAAAAAGATACATAGTCACACCAATAGATCCTTGAACCATTATATCTGTGCTACACAACGTGTATAGCTCTATCCTATTCTCCAAATTGGAGTGTGTTATTTTTCTTCCTCTTTACTTCTTTTAGAACTACTCCAAAGCTACATGCCCCAGCCCACACCCAGGCACTTCTAACTGCCCTGGTACTGTACTAGTAGTAGTTCCATAGTCATTCAGCAGGGACTAGGACCATACAGCACTAACAGGAAAACCTGACTTCTTGACTCTCTTATTGACTGGCAAGCCATATAGAGTGACTCTGGGGAATTATTTTGAGAGTTGAAAGTACAAAGGGGAAAGATTGGATATTGCTGTCATAAGACGAGATATGTCTTGGGGAGGAAGGCACACTATGTGGTGAATGTAAAAGGGTCATTCTGGAGGTCTGCCAGGTAGTGTGGAGAGTACTGTGTAAGAAGGCAAAGGAATGTTGACATCAAGAAAGCTTTAAGAGAGAGCAGGGTATTGAACAGGATTGTTTTGGCTGATTCTCACCATTCTTCCACTGAAGTTATATAATAATAAAAGAGTCCTACAACAGCGGGTTGTTGTGATAATGACGCATGTCAGAAAAACCAACTCACTTCCATACAGCTGCTTTCCTGTTGCTATATGGGTTGCAGTGGGTTGACTCATCTCCGAGGGGTCTCTGCCTTATGCAGCTGCACAGGCATCTCGAAACTCAGTGAAAAGCAGGAGTTGATTCCCTGAAAATGTGCGATACATGGTGGTTTATATACATAAATTAGTACTCTCTTCAGTAGACAGTGCTTCCCTGCTCTGAGGGATGAGTGCAGACTTCTGTATTCCTGGGAACTATGACTATCCCAGTCCTTTTTGCAAAGCCTCTATAATTTGTCTTGTTCACAAGCCACTGTCCAGCTGTCAACAGGAGGTTACTCTTGTTGAGTGATAAAAGAAAGAAAGCTGAAATCATCAGTGACTCACCCCTGGCAGATACAGCAATCAGTTTATTCTCTGGATAATGCTTATTGGTGATGTGGCTGAATACAAGGGAACAGGCTTCCAAATCTGGAAGGGTTTTGGACTCAAGGCTTATTTCCACCCAACAATCACAAAAACAGCAATTGAAAAGAATGGCCAATACTAATTTTTTTTGGCAGAAAAAAACCCAAAGTAAAGCAAACCAAAGTAAATCAAAAGAAAAGAAAAGAAAAAAACAAAACAAAAGAGCAACAAAACCCCCACCCACAAATCTAATTTTTCAGGTTCTTTCTAGCTAACTGGATGTTCCTACCAGTTGGACAGTTAGATCTGCTGACCATCTGTACATTGCTTAGTGACTTGCTAGTCTCACTCTTTGAATAATAGCTATTTCAAACCAAGGAATCCCACAAGATGGATTTGTAACGTGCAGAACTCTTTAATATAATTCCTGCTGATTAACTCATTGCATACTTTTGGATCACCAACAGATATCATCTGTATTTATGAAGAAGTTGACAAAGGTTATCTGTACTCCTTCAAAGAAAATTACGCAAATCTTCACAGTCTGATAAAGTAATTTAATATACAAAACACAACAGGACACCAAAAGTCAAATTGTACTCATTGTCCAGAAGACATCTATCAATTCATTCCGGTCTTTAAGTTATTTATCTGTGTCTTGGTTTAAGACAAGTAAAGGGTTATTTACCACTCCTTGGATGAGAGATCGTTAGAGATATAACAGGATTTATTTACAAGAGAAAAGAGAACAGGGAAATATAAAAATGGAGAAGTAATTTGTGTGCAACTGATATCAACAGTGGGGAACATAAAAACCAAAGCTTCCCCCTCCGCCACGCGACGAAACCCACTCCCAGCACGACGGAGAAAATCCCTTAAACCCAAATCTCACCCAAGACACCAATCCCCCCCAAAGAAACCGAAAATCCCAACAATAACAAAATACTGGTAGAAAAAACGGTAGCAACGTCTGCTGGCTATCGTCGGGGGAGGACAGATGCCGATGTTCAGCTAGGAGGAAAGTCCGGAGCAGCCGAGACTCCTGGAGTGAAGCGAGGAGGAAGAGGCCGATTCCTTTAGCCCTTGGGCTTTTGAAGGCTCCCGCCGTCCCACCTCCGGTAGTTCTCCCCTTCATCCAATGAAGTGATGCTCTGGACTGTTAGTCTCCTCTGTCTTCTGGGAGCGCCGGTGTCTCATGTCATCCTTTGGGCGACCTCTAGACCCCCCATGTGGCTGCGCGCCGCCTCTCCTGCGCACCTCCGCTGCCAGCATCATTCCAGCAGTGGCGAGGAGAGGGGCTGGGGAGGGAAAGCCGTGCCACCGCCCCGCAGCGGCAAGAGAGGGGGCCGGGGGGAAAAGCCGCGCCGCCACCCCAACCCCATCTTGGGAGAAAATGGAAAAAATTCACAAAGAAAACCAGGTCCATGCCCATGACAATCGACTATTAAAAAATAAAGAATGTAGAAGTTACTGAGGGTTAAAAAATATGAATTCTATATTTAAATCCTGTAGAATGAAGAGGAGGATTTGACATACTTTATTATTTTTAAATACCTTCCATATTTAACAATTTAATCTCAAGTTAAGAAAAAAGAGCATCTGAGATCTTCTACACTAATGACCATCTTCCCTCATTTCCCACAGTTTCCCAGAATAAGTTTCAAGGGTAATGGATTACTATTTTGTTGTATGTTGAGAATTCTGTTAAGAATATACAACATCACAATTCAAAGAAATACACCTCTCAGAAAAGGTAGATCTAAGGTACACTCATATTCCCACTATTTTCTAAGTAAAGAGCTAAAACAGCTTGCCCACAGCATCCATTGCTGTGTGTTCCACTCTGATGCACAGACCTTTCCCCAGGTAGTCACTGAAGATGTTAAATATTGTGTCAAGTCCCTAATTCAACTTCAAAAATTATTAATCTACTTGTACATGAACACGTATCTGTGGCTTAAATAGGAATCGGTAACAGAACTATCTGATCTTTCATGGGCCATGAAAAACAGATCCTTCTTTACCTCCAGCAAGACCTTAGACCTTTCCTTTGCCCTGGCATTTAACACTTTCTCTTCCCAAGGGTGAAAGCATTCACAAACAACAATTTATTAAAAGCACATATGTGACTCTGAGTATTCAAATTTACCAGTTATATCAGCAATACATGTCCAGTGGATCTTCATCACTTTCTATTATTCTGAAAGATCTCTCTGAGAAATATGAACAGATGTGGGCCAGTTTCAGCATGAGCATGCCAGGTACATGAGAAGCCAAAAATCTGTGTATTGAAATATGGATATCATCTCAAAAAGGGGAAAGCTCTTACCATTGTCTCAGCTCTTCCAGAATCTATGACAATAATTCCCACTGTCTTCAGAGATGCCTACCTGATTAAAGAAGAGCTGATGAATTGAAGGCTTCCCAGCTGCTAAGCTCAGCCGCGAAGTCACTGATGACTTCAACAGATGGTGCTGCTTTTAGACCATTGAGAACTATATGAGCCATTTATCCTCCTTCAGGCAACTCATCATGTGAAATAACGAACAGAATGGTGTACTAATGTGTTTTGTAACCAAATGGTCTGGGACATCTTTCCTGCGTGGCATCCAAATCCCTTCCACTTGAGAAATCAATACAGACAAAAAATTAGTGGAGTTCAATTAAAAAAAAAAAAAGTCAGTAAAGCATTTTGAATGGTATTACAGAGACAGTGTCTTCTCATCTAAATAAAGCTAAATTTGTGTAGTTTTTATGAGAGGGACTTTATAAAGCTTGTGAAAGTGACGACTTTCTTTTTCAACTCTATTTTTGTTAAATTTCATAGCGGCAACAAAGCTGTTCACTAAACAGCATCTTACCCAGTGTTTGAGCATAACTACAGTTGTTCTTGCCTAGAGTCAAGTGATTGGACAGCACCATGACAAAACCTTCCCATGTAATTTTCATAGCATGTGGTTCTTGATACAACAGCTAAGGGGAAAAAGAACAAACTAAAATAGTGTGTATTATAGAAAAATCAATTCTTTGTGAAGGATTTGCTTTCTGTCTGAAAAAAAAAATAAAATCAGTTAAAGCCATTGTATCTCCAGTACAAATACATTTGAATATATATAAAGATGTATATGTGTGTCATATGAATATGGAGATGTTCTGGAAAAATCTGTTGGATCACACAAAGACCGTTCTACCAAAACCAGCACATTCAAATTAATTACATGTTTTTCCAAAATGTATTTTAGTGTTTATGAGAGGCAAGTCTCTTCAATGTGAAAAAAGGAGGCCTGTGTGCTTTCTGAGACCACAGTAATTCAGGAGCTGTGTCTAAATTAACACTTCTAAAGGGTTACTAAATATGAATTGAAGGAAAGTGGGAGAAATCTTTCTTTTAATTAATTGTTTCATTATTTGCCACTGTTACTCCAATTACACTCTGAAATAGTAGCAAGGAGTGCAATAAATTTGTCTTAACATTTACCTTTTCCATGCTGACTATGTGAGCAAATGAACAATAAAAATACTCTACATCTCATGCAAGATATTAATTTCATTCTCATTTTTAGATCAAGTCTGAATTCAGACCTTCCAGTTATAAAAAGGTTATTCATCTAAGGATGCGTTGCAAGCTTAGAGAGCTGTACTATGGAATCTAACTTCTTTTCTATGTTTGTAGTTTTCTCCAGGCATTTAAAATGTATTATTATTATGACAATGATTTTAGTTTAGGATGACTATACTCTAATCCTACTGCAAAAGTATGTGTTGAAAATGTACAGTTGTGTATCATCAGATTTTTTTGTTGTGCTTATTATTATGGCCTCTGTTGAACCCACTGCAGTGGCTAAGAGTAGATACAGAGGCATCAATAACTCAGCAGCAAAACTGTCTGACTTTTGGTGAAACCACAAGAGCTTGTTAGTCATGGGTGGTAAAATTGCTGATTTTTAATGTTATATTGAAGTTGTAGGTCAGGATTTCAAGTCTATATTTTCATAAATAATTCATTTCATATTATTAAGCATTTACAAAAAAAGAAGGAAAAGTGGAATCAACAGGGACAGCAATGTTGCAGCCTTTGATGAAAAAATCTCAAATACAACTCTCAGTCTCTCGAGTATGCTTGTAATTGTGTAACCCTAATCAAACTTGCTATGGTGTTTCTGATAAGCTATTTATTGTTGAATTATTTTTCCTTTCTGTACCAATAAAATTTTTATTCTAAACATTTGGTATCAAACAATAGCAGCCTGCTGTGAGATCATCTCCACTGATTTAAGGCTGATTATTTTCATATAGCAGCTGTCACTAGGTATCCACATTTTTAAACTCTGTCATTAGAAAGGAATCACAGATCCATTTTTTACTAGATCACAGTGTTTTGGTGACTCTGAGCCTGTTGTGCTAATTTGTAAAGAAGGGAAGTAAATAAAAAAACCTTAAAGTTCTATTAGTATTTAAGTGAGTAGTTGAATCTTACGGTTCCTATCAGGGTAGGGATGTTGTATTAAAATGATCACCAATAACTATCTATTAATTAAATATAAATATACTAATCTATATCTTAGGCTACAAAGTGTGTCTGGAAGATTACAAGTTGTTGCATCTCTTAAAGATTTATGGTTCAGTGTAAGTACACACCTTATAAATTCACATGTAAGTGGGGAAAAGTACTTCTCTGAAATTATTAGGTTTCAGTTATGTAGGACAGTGCCCTTATACCTCTTTGAAGTGTTAATGACCTTATATAGCTCATTTTAGAATCATAGAATCAAAGAATCGTTTGTGTTGGAAGGGACCTTAAAGATCATCTATTTCCACATTTTCACTGACCTAGTCAGATCATTTTAATGACAATAAACAGATAAACACACACTATAGAAAAAAATTGAGAAACCACAAAGAAGTAAAAAAAAGGAAGAAAAACTAAGTTGTTTCTGGGCCAAAGGTTTGGTAGGTCATAAGTGTGGATTAATTTCACCTTTTCAGTTGAAAAATTATATGTTCAAAATGTATGGCGCTACTCCTTTCAGAGACAAAATTGTCTTCAGACATTAAAGGAAGAAGGAAATAGGCATATATCTTTGTAGAGATAAACTTATTTTTTTTTTGCCTGGGCCACTAAAGTTTAGATAACATGACAGGTGTCTCGGATCTGTCCAGAAAGCCCAACTTTGTGAGGCTGGTAGCAACAAAACCACTGTGACAGCGAGGAAAGATATCATGTGTAGCACGTGGCTGTCCCTTCCCTACTAAACCCCAGCTCCCCGGCCCTTTCAAAGGTTGCAGGCACTTTTCCCAGTTCCACCTCGACAAATTCGTTAACAGTCCTGTATATTGATGTTCCCATGTTGGACAATCACAGAATCACAGAATATTCTGAGTTGGAAGGGATCCACAAGGATCNACCTTGTCGCCCTTCTCTTCAACATCCTTCTTAAACTGGGGAGCCCAGAACTGGACACAGTACTCAAGATGTGGTCTCAGACATACAGGAACACTAACTTATCCAAGGAAAATGTTAGAAAAAGAAATTATTTTATTCTGTTGCCAAAACCCAGTCTTCGTAGATCAAAAGCCCCCTGACGTTTTGCACGCAGCTATTGTATGTAGTTGTGTGTCTGTATCAGATATGTGATAAGTACTTACACAATGGATGCCTGTTTTTCCAAGTCACTTATGCAATCCATTAACATAACTCTTCTTCTAGTGATAAATACATTCACAGTACGCTGGGCCTCTGCTTAATGTCAAAATATTGAAAACAGGAGAAGACTTTGTTTGATATGTTCAGCCTTTGATTAAAAGCCATAAGGCTTAAGCAAAGACTATAAAATTTTAGCCTGAAGTCTTAAAGGTTCATGAAGTTACAAACAACTGAGTAGACAAAGGTGCAGACTCACTGTAGCTTTTCCCAGTTCTCCAGATGAAATTCTTACATGGAACAATATGACTTTTATTTCTTCCTTTTAGAAGAGTTATTGCAGGACCTAAGTAGACAAACAAAAGAAAGAGAAAGAAACTTACTTCTCTTTCATATTTGATATTGCCCATTTCTTCACAAATCCCAAAAGTAAACTACTGACTTTGGTGCTGGCTTTTGTTTCCTTGTTAAAGACTGTACCTTGTGAGTAGTGGCTTTCAGTTATTTCATTGTGCATTTCTTTTCTCAGATTTCTGAACAAGAAGCTTGTCAAGACAGTCTCTGTTTCTCCTACTTTTTGTACCATCTATACAATTGGAAACTTTAAGACTGTTATTTAAGTTTCGCATAAACTCTTGACCACTCAGAATCTCAGAAGTCATTCGAGTTTGCACGCATGAAGAAAGGTTCTTGGAAAAAAGGAAGAAAATGCCAAGTTTTCTCTGCACGAGTGCCTCTACTACAGCTGACATGAGACAGAGGTAAAAGGAAAACTGTGACATACATCCTTGTACAGGAAAGAAGAATTGCATAGGCATTTTTTGAAAATCAGTTGGTTTGGGGCGGGGGGAAAGATTGCTGCAACAAGGTAGCCAAGGGTGCATTGTGAGTCCACTTAAGAGAATGAAAAAGCATATACTCAACCTTCTTTTAATGTCTCAAAACAAAAACAGAGGGGAAAAATGGACTACGTTTAACAGGACTGATGAACTAAAGGGCAATTAAGAAACACTCAGGTGTATTCTTTCTAGTGAAGATTATTTGGGTATAACTAAACTGAATGAACTTGGACTATTGACCAATTCTATAGAGAAAACAAAGATTTCACTAGAAGACTACTGGAAGTTCTGAATCACTGTTTTCTCCAAAGATATATTTATTCTGTGCAATTCAGCACACAATTAAAGAAAGCATCAAACACTTTAATGAAGCTGCACTAAAGCAGGAAAATAATACTACCTTGCTTAGCCAATTTGTGAGACAGTGCATTGGGAAACTCTTGGAACTTTCCTTAGATCTTTGTTGATTCAGCAAGCAGCCTAGCTGAGAAGAGCTACAAAGAGGTAACCTCTCAATCACAACTCTGGGTTTGTGGCTGTTGAGTTATTCAGGAAGTTACACTGAAACACACTGTCCAGCTATGGCAGCAGCAGTAGTGTCCATCTAGCTACAAGGGACACATTCATGCAAGCTTTTTCCCAATCAGTTAAGTAGGCAGTAGTTTTCATAGTTCCTTATATACAAACATTAAAACCATTCAAAAAATATCCTCTGCTGAAGCTCTTTTAGTGTTTGTTCATCTATTCAAGTAGAGAAGATGGCATTGGGCCAAACACATAATCCATAATAGGCTTGTTTGATGACAGGCACAATTTAGGCCATTTTGCAGTTTAGTTCCATTTGAATTTAACATAGCTGCTCTTTGCCATTCCAATGATTTGCTTGGCTGTTATGCAGAGGAACATTACGGTTAAAACCAAAAATGTTAATTTAAATGTAGTTAATTAAGAGAGCTAATATTTCTTTATACAACTTTGATATTGACTGCTGCCCTTAAGATGCAGAATTATGCTTTTTATTCAGATAAAAAGTCAGAATGGACTTTTTGTTACTGTTGGAGATTTTTACCTTGGAATATTAATGGTACATTAAAATCATTAAAAAAATCAGGATCAATGCGTAGAGTTAAGGAAATATTTTCTCTCCACACTTTAAGATTAAATTTTGAACAATGTAGACTTTTCCAATCCTGGATTTTCATTTTGCACTTTGCCAGTTTTTTTCTTATTTTCACAAAAAATTCTTAGTCATGGCATAGATTAATAAATCAGATCATTACAAGAACACCTGCCTGAGCATATAAATATGAGCCTCTGATCTTACAGTAAAGTCTGACAATCAGATTATACAGCCTCTCATATATCCCTCTAAAGGTCATCCTAGTACCAATTTTGTTTCTCTCTAGAGACCGCTCAGCTTTTTTTCAGGTTACCTTTATGTCTTTTGATTCAGTCTGATAACTACACGTAGAGGGATGTTTTTCTTGGAGGAAATGTGGTGGTCAGACTCATAAGCAAAGTGAAATAAAGACTCTGAATCCTGATTTTGTTACACAAATCCATTTTCACCTTCTGAATTAAGTTTCTCGCATATTAAATTGTTGCTACAATAAAGCCATTGTGAAACTATTGTTTTTAATGAACTCATCTAAAACTATTGTTCTTATAAGCTATTCTAATTCAGATTTCCTAATCTTATTACATAAATGTCTTTTTAGTGTGAATAGTATAATACATACAGGTAAATATCTATGGGTAAAATTAAGAGTACCAATAAGAGTACTAATAAATTTTCTGTGTCATTTTTGCAAATAATTTCTCTAGCTAAAATATACTTTAATTACACCTTTTTTAATCTTCCCTGGGAGGAATATTTTGAGTCATTAATATCATTTCCCATCAAAGGCCTCTCATACTGGATATGACTTCTGCTGGTTCTTCAGACTCTTGCCTTTAATGTTGTCACAGCTAAATATTGACTGTTAGTAGGAAGCTTAATGATTGTTCATAGTTGAGAGGTTTAACATCATTTTAGTCTATAAGTAAATATAGGTTATAACCTTTACACAATTTACTTTTTCTGTCTTTATTCTAATTGNCTGAAGTAGCCTTTTTTCCTTTCCATTGTAACTGGAGTGGAAAATGAGGTGCTTTTTATCATTGCTTCTCCCAGTCCATCCGAGCAAAGTTATGAACATGGGACACAACTGACCTCCAAAGCGGTGTCTTGGCTAGACCACAGGAAGAGATAAGAATATGAGATACGTAAGTCACTCATTAAAAGATTAGTTAGAAGCACTCCCATAAAAGCTATCTTTATTAAATTATCCTCAATATTTTTTTCTAGTATCAGATTTCTGTTTGTTCCATAACCCCACTGAAATAACAATAAAAAAGGGAAATCTAAGTCTCTTTGTCATTCCTGACTGCAATGTCCCTCCATGCTACGAGAAAGCTGTTTAAGCATGACCATGTAAATCACTCATGATTATAAAAAAAATTAATCTAGATAAAGAGAATCCTTAGAGGTGATCCAGATCACACACTCATGAGAGGAAAAGGAAAAATCTCTAAATAAGGTTCTTCAAATTGCTCTTCAAAAGGCTCGACCAAAATATATTTCCTTCTGAAAACAGCTGTTACAATGAAATTTTAAACTCTTTTAATATCAATAATGCAGTACATTAATTTTTAGGATGTAAGTGAATTAGGATAATTTTTAAAGATCATAAAAATATGAGGTTTCTTACCCTCTTTGCCTCTAATGTATAATAAGTCTAGGGTTCACAGGTGTCTAATGCATTATTCTTTCTAAGGATCTGTTCTGGTGATATTAAGGAAGAGCAATGCCCATATATTTTGTGGTAAAATTCACTGAAGTTACCTTTTAATAAATGAGGGCTAATAAAGTTTAAAATTGTCAGACAGAAATCCCAGGAGAAACTATTATTTACATACTATTTACAATCCCAGGCCACTTCCTTTCTTCCGTTCAACCCATGTCATGAAATCCTTTAGTGTGGCCATTGAGACTCTTTGCATTTTCCCCCTTGTGTGAAGTTTGGTATGTTGTGTCAGAATCACAAGAATCGATACAGAAATTTCGAAGTCTAGTGTGTTATCAGCAGTGACAGCACAACCCCATGCATGAAATGTTAGTCTCTAAAATGTGGAACACTCCTGATAATCCAAAACCATCACCTTTTTTTTTTTTTTTTTTGGCTACCTGTCTGGTATAGCTCTTGTTGGCTCCTAATCATCATGATACTGTGCTATAAATGGACGTATATTGCAGCTATATTTTATTGAGGAACATGGTGTAACAATTTCATGTTAACTCTTATCTTGCATCCCCTGAGCCTTGGAGTCCTATTTCATCACTGTCCTGCTGGGCTGAACACAAGGACAGCATAAACCACTCTGTTAAACCATTTGACTTCCAATAGTTAAGAGCCCATGTTCAGGAATCACTGAAAAATTGGCAGAATGCTTCATGTCTCATCCCTCTTTGAGGAGAAAATAGAGGAACTGTGAGGTTTCTTAACCACAGCAGTATAATACTCTTGACTTTAAAGACAGCAGATAAAAAGGATTTAATTCGAATGCTCTTTTGTTCACTTCTGCAACAAGGTAGAATGCACTGATATGAGAAAATGTTCTTGAAAAAGCCCTGAAAAATTAAAACTCCCTTCAGATTTGTTCATTCCTTCAGGCTGCAGGTAATCTGTCTTTGTTTAAATATGTTAAATTGCAGAAACAAATTCCTAGCAATAAGGTTATTCAGAAAATGCAAGTCCTGCTTTACAGGAAAAAAATATTACAAAACTGTTGCAAAACTGTTGTAATTTGAAACCAGAAAACTATGAAAATTTTCTAGTCTTCGCATCTGCATCATTATTAAAACAAATAAATAGCAAAACAGTTTTATTCATAACCTTTAAACTAACGTCAAAATGGCAGAGTCTATTTCCTACCTACTGTGGTATGCAAATACAACACTGAAAATTGTGTAAAACCTTAATAAATTAATCAAAGCAACAAAGCTGCAGTCAAATATCACAGAATCACAGAATCAGAGAATATTGTGAGTTGGAAGGGACCCACAAGGATCATCTAGTCCAACTCACCACCTAACACCCGTACAGAGACCGAGAGCACATCCCAGAGCGTAACACCAACCTAGATCCCTCACAGTCTAGCAGGCCACTCCGAGCCGGAAGGGGTCCAGGGTCATCCAGCCCTACACCCCCCAGCTAGACCATGTGACTAAGCTCCTCGTCCAGTCTTCTCTTAAACACCTCCAGGGATAGCGACTCCACCACCTCCCTGGGCAGCCCATTCCAATCTGCAATTACTCTCTCTGTGAAAAACCGGTTCCTAATATTAAGATTGAACCTCCCCTGGCATAGCTTGAGGCCGTGCCCTCTC
>WEKX01012262.1:0-11346 GCA_013390025.1 Pitta sordida
TTCTGTGATTCTGGATCCTAGTCTGCTGCTCAGCTATTAAAATTATTCTGTGAATTAGAAAATGTCTAGTGTTACATAAAAGAATGACAGAGTTCAAACCACTCATCAAAAAGAGTAAGAAATTACTTAAAAGATGCACGGCTCCACAAGGGTACCCAGCACGAGCTATAGAAACCTCTTCATAGACAAAATATGAACTCATGGAAGTTAAATAATAAAAATACAATAAGTCACAGATTTCTAAAACACTGAGAGTGCTTAATATCCTCAACAAACTACCAAAGGAAGTGGTGAACTCTACATTATTTGGTGGCTTTGGAGCAGGTCTCTATATCTTTCCAGAATCTGTGCCTCAGACAAACACACATTTTGGTGACTTCATGCAGGGTAACTGAATGAAATTAAATACCCTGTTATGCAGGAAGTTCAGTGATTTAATGGTCTCACTTTGCCTTCAGCTTCCTGTATTCAGCTGCTCATAACTAAGGCCTTCCTAAGGGCCAAAGTGACATTGAAAAATCTCCAGTTCTTTTTTATCTTGTGACACTCAAGCCATGCAGCCTTCTCAATGCCAAAGAGAATAACAAAAAATGTGATTTTTTTTTTTCTTTTTTTTTGGTAACTCCACCAGCCTGGGGATCATCCTGGAGCACACATTCAGCAAGGTATAAGATTATCCAACATGCCATGACTGTCGCAGAAGCACAGGGTACCCTCACTATAGGGACTTACAGGGAATTCTCCATGCATCAGAGGCTACATTTTTTAAGCTCTTCTGCGGCAATGAGCCCAAGGCTGAGAAGTTTGGGGACTTCCTTGACTTTACACATCGATGTTGTACCTCAGGATTGTTTCTCCAATGCAAGGAATGACACAGCTCTAGATGGAAAATTTCACTTTAGGGTAGTGTAGGATCAGCACAGTTCCAGACGTATGTCAAACACAAAGTCATTCTTCCTGGTCAAAGCTTTTGCAAAAATTGAAATGGTAAAATCAGCCAGCTGAGCTTTGTTTCAATTGAGGTGTCTTTTACCACACCTTGGGCCTTTTTTCTACTGCTTTCAGTCTTTCTCAGCCTATTCTGACTCATTGCCTTAGATTTCTCAAGTCTTCTTGCTACTTTCCGGCCCTGCTCCCCAGAAGTCATTATTTTCAGAGCTATGTTCAAGGCTATATCTTTTCCCAATCTTTTGGAAAAACTTAAGCCTTTCTTTGGCTGCTGTCAGAACTGCCTCAATCCAAGCTGCCTAATTGGTCAGTGGACATTTCCATTGCGTGTTGTTGAATCAATTTACCTTTTGCCTACTCAGTTCCCAAAAGCCTGGTCCAACTGTCCAGTGGCTCTTATAGGCAGACAGAAGTTAGGGCCACACTTGGCCCACAGTGATGAACTTCACAGGTCAAACTGAAGCAGATACAAAAGCAGAGTAGGCATCATATACGTATCTACAGTTTGGTCTTCAGGGATATTCTTACGGCATTTGTCTCTGAAGTTGAAGCCATTTTTTTTGTCTCATTAGAAAGATACTGCTGTGACGTCAGAACCTCAAACCTGACAGAAAATGCTTGTCAGAGGCAGGAAGTAACTTAGAAAAATTACTCAAAATGCTTTACTTGTCATCTATATTATTAATACAGTATGTGTTTCTTCAAAGAAAAGCCAGGGTTAAATTGGGAAATTACTTTAAGGGGATAATAGAAATTGTAGGAAATAGGGCTGGAAATGGATCACAAGTGCCATTCACAACCACTTTCATTACTTGTGACAAACAGCAGAACAGTGGATATTTTAAAGACTTTTTCAAGAAAAAGGCACACATAATTCATCATAGTTCTCTGCAGGACTTGAATCCACCTTACCTTCTATGCACAGGGCTGTATGAAGCATAGCAGACTGATCCTGAGTATTGGTGTTCTGGTTTGAATGTTTTTGTTTTTTTCTGGTAGCAAGGGGGGCAGACTGAGCCTCCGCTGCTGCCAGTGATTCAAGGTCAGAAAAGCAGATAACGGCACCTGTGTGAACAACATAGGAGAGAAAGAAAAAAAAGTAACAGAAAGTAGATGGCCGGGTCAGGATGTGTGTAAGAAGCTGAAAGCCATGAAGGACCCCCAGGCCTACTAGAGAAGGGGTAGGAAGAATTCCAGGCATCCCGCTGCTGTTTGTGGAAAGGAACATGGTGCAAACCTATGGAAGAGAGAGAGAGNTCTTCACTTGTAGTTTGCCTTGCTTTTGCCTGTGACCAGTTTTATTTTCCAGTTTTTTCCTCCAGGAGAGGGTATGGGTGAATCTCTGGCATCCAGCCAGGGTCAAACCATGACAATTGGCCAATCAACTACCACAATAAATTACATACAAATTTGTTATGCATACAAAATTTAAGGGGAATGTGAGACATTTTTAGAGTTTTTATATCTACATTTGGAGTTTACGTACTACATGCACTTAAACTAGCTCTGTATCTACATACATATTATTTCATCTAGTCCATCTATTTCTCAATTGATTTTCAAAAAAGCAACTAGAAAAGGATGAAAAAGAGTAACCTTTTACAATACATAAGGATGTGGTTTCACAATGCAAGGTAATGCACAACCAAATAAACCTGTTTTCCTAAAGCAGTTGACAGACTAATCCCACAACAACTCTGTCCGCAGCAGGAAAGGCCAGGGATTCAAAAAATACCCTGTATAAGGGGAGAGAAATATTTGAAGCCAAATTCTTTGTAATGTGAAACTCTAGTGAGGTTTACAGAGTATGGGAAAAATTTAAGCAACCAGGCAGTATAACCAAGAAGCAAATTTGGAGAAACACCATGAGAGCAGAGTGTAAGTCCAGCTTTCTGTATCTATATTTTTTATATCAGTTACAATAAAAAATGCATCCAGTAAGGAAACACAGTCCTAGAGCCTGAGAGACATCATAATCCTATTTGGTATAGTTTTTAATATCATAATTCTATTTAAAATAACAAGAAGTTAGGAGAAATACATGTAAAAAACCAAAGAAGAATCTATCTTTAATAAAGGGAGCAGGAAAATATAGCTAATGTCTCCTAAACCAACAGGACAGTGGCAGGCACAATTCAGTGTTATTGCAGCTTCCTATTTTAGTCTATTTAATGTCTTCACTGAGGCTGAAACAGATAAAGACAAGCATGTGTTTAGCTATAATCAAAGGCTAACTTCCATGAGTTTCTTCCTCTTATTACCAGTTTCATAATTAAGCAGTTAATCTTGCTAACACATTGCTTGTTGCTTTAATTTCAAGCCTGTCTAGCTCTTAAAAAAATAATTCCATGGATCTGACAGGCAGAAAAAATATGCTTTTTTTTTTTTTAAAAAAAAACCAACTTTCCTTAAAAGCATCCACATAGATAAAACCCACTTGAGTGGCCACAGACCGAAACACAAGTGCGAATCCCAGAAAACCAACTGTGCTTCCCATTGTGCTGCAAAGGACAGGGACACCCCAAGACCCTTTCAACTGGCATGGGTCACTTAAACACGATCAGAGGAAATCCAACACCATAGACAAAACTGATATTAGATAAACTACCACAAAATCTAAACCACAATTTTTTCCTCAATTTGCAGCATATACTCATCCAGCTAGGATGACTCTTTTTCTTAAATCCATTGATAGCTTTTCAATAATAGTTATTTTTAATTGCTGTTTAAATATATTTGCACTCTTAAAGACTCACGGTTTTTCACTGTAATTAGCTACTGATTTCCAGAAACTATTTACCAGCCAACTGCAGTGATATCAAATGGAATGCTATTTCTTTCACCCCATACTCAGTTTAGTATATTGGCAAAGGCTATCAGGACCTGTTTCTGGTGTGTGGAGCAGCATTTGCTGACAATGCACATCCCAAAATCTGAACTTTAAACAGAGAGTAGGTTTAGATTACATATTAGGAAGAAATTCTTTACTATTAGAGTGATGAGGCCCAGAGATGCCAAGGCTGCCCCATCCCTGGAAGTGTTTGAGACCAGGCTGGACAGGGCTTCGAGTCACCTGGTCTAGTGGATGGTGTCCCTGCCCATGGTAGGGGATTGAAACTAGATGATCTACAAGATCTCTTCCAAACCAAACCATTCCATGATTCTATGATTCTATGGTCCTCTTCTAAACTGGTTTGAATCCAGCCTGTCTGTTGTGTATTGGGCTGACAACAAGCATATGCTCCCAGATGCATTTTTTAACCAGAGTTTTCATTCTCCTGGATGCACTGATTTACAGCAATATTGCCTACACCCCCCAGAGAAACATCACTGTCAGGCAGCCCACCTTCTTCACTGCTACTGGACCAAACCTTATCTTCTTTTCAGTGCCAAAACAGGTGAAATAGCTCTTGTAAGCCTGCAAGTGCTACTCTATGTGCTAGCTATGAACTCTGTGGGTGCACCTAGACCCTGAGATTAGCTCAGTTGGCTGGAGCATGGTGCTAATAAGACTGAGGTCATGGGTTTGATCCCTGTTAGGACTTTTCGCCTAGAAGCGGGACTCAACGATCCTTGTGAGTTCACAGGTTCACACAGGTTCACAGGTCATTCCGAGTTGGAAGGGACACACAGGATCATAGTTCCTGCCAACTCAGAATATTCTGTGAATATGTGATCTTAAAGAAGAGTTATTTGGGTGAATTTTCACAGTGTCTGTCACGCACATACACAACAAGAAAGAAAATCCATGGGACAAGGCTCTCCTATGAGCTGGGGCTCTCTTGACAATCTAATGGCAGAGTGACCTCAGCAGGGTTAATCTAATAGGAGGCCATTTGTCATCAAAAGTAGGGTTGCGAAGGACAGTAAACTCTCTGCTTGGGAAGGACAGTAAACTCTGTGCTATCACTCTGGCAGTGCTGCTTACTAAAAAAACCCAACCCTCTGGGCATCTTCATGGTGTGTTAAGGCTGCAACATGCTCTCTCAGACAGAGCCCACAGATGCCAGGCTTGCCTTTGGAAAGCAGCTTACTTTAGTAGAGTGGTGTGATTTTCCTTGGTCTTGGCACCTAGCAAGGATACTGGGCAAGCAGAAAGCCTGTGGGGATGATTCAGTAGTGTTTGCATGAGGTTTTTCTAATTTCTTCTTTTTTTTCTTTTCAATTTTTTTCCAGCCTTTTTTTTTTTCATTGCTACCAGCTGCTTCGTATTCTGTCACTTGCTACAGGAGAAGGCTGTTCCATCTTGATAGGATCCAGTTCAGTGTACAGACATTACAAAATTGGAGCTGCAACCTGGTTTGTTCTTCCAGTTTACAGCTTTTGTTCAAAAACCCAGCAGCATGTCCTAAGGCACAGTGTGCCAGCACCAAAGATCATGAGTGAATGCAGAGGTGATTTCTGGATCATCTTTTCTATTTATAATTCCATTCCAAAATATTTTTATTACTTCCTTTTTTTCCTTCTGCTGTGATCCATAAGCAGAATAGATACTCAAACTGAAAATTGCTGAAAGATCCTTCTTAGTCATTCACAGGAAATTTTTGAGCTTTCCTGGCCTATTGATGCTAGTTTCATATCATACCAGTTTTTCAAAGAAAAAGGTCTGTTGGAATCAGATCCAGGAATTTCTTCAGATTTGGATAGGAGTGGAAAAAGCAGGAATCCCACTCATCCACGACCCCCACTGGGAATTAATTGAAAAATAAGACTGGAAAAAACCTATGAGACCTATATTACAGTCAGATCAGTAAATATCAACAAAACATGCAACATCAGCAGACAGTGAAAGTGAGGAAAACTGGTCTCCTGTGGATCTGTGCCTTGCAGTTGTACTCTCAGTGCCTTAATAACACCTGAGTTCATGTTGTGGCCATTATCCCAGGGATATTAACAGTATCTCTCTTATCAATCCACCCTCTGTTATATTAGAACTTGTCAAAAAATAATCTCCTTGGGGCACTGCTAAATGCAATTGAAATTGCACAAGCCAAAAAAAAAAAATCCAGCAGAAGAGAATGACAGCTAGATGCATAGAGAATATGAGCACAGAAGCCCTGCTTCATGAAAGCAGACTAAAAGCAGTGCAGTTGCATTCATAGTGGTATCCTGCTAATTTAAATCTATCAGTGAACATTTCCAAGTGCATCAAAAAGTGCCAAAAGAACAGGTTGTTTGCTTATAAAGGGAACGCCTTAACCATTTAACTATCACTTTTGTTGACTGACGGGGAAATGCAGTGTTACGTGGGCCATCAGACTGGAAGCTCACAAACACTTCTTGCAGATTTAAAATATGCAGGAGCATGGAAGAGTGTAAAAAATGTAAATCAAAGTAACCAGGTTCTATCTGGATTGAAAAAATGAAGCATCATTGAAAAATGACAGGGTTTGTGTGAAAACACTAGTTAGAGAGTATGCTTACACATATGCTTGTAAGCTCATATACACTTCTGCTTACAAACAGCGCCAGGAATGTTCCCAAGTGCTGGAACTCAGTCCTCTATACTGCTAACTTGTCAGAGAGTCACTGACATTACTCATTTCAGGCCAAGTACCTTCTCCCAGTCATGGATCAGGAGTTAGCATGGATCAAAGGCTAACAGACAGCTTGGTGGCTGCCCCACAGTTTTATAAGGTTTAAAAAGAAAAAGCACAACAGTCTGCACAGCCTGACAGAGCAGTACTACTCCAGCTGATCTTACCAGCCAGTGCTGAGGGAGGGATGTCATGAGCGCTGTATTGAAGGCCAATGCCAGACCAAGGCATGATGATGCTGTGGGGAAATACGAGTACCACACATTGATGTTAGCACCACTGTAGAACAAGGTCATGTGACTCTGTGAGAGACACTGTACAGCTTGGAACAGTATCTGGGGAGGAAGAAAAGGGAAATAAGTATCTAGATACAGATTCCCTCAATCTTGCTTCAACAATCCCTTGGTAGCAGCCCAAATCACATCAAGTTACCCTGTCCCTTGGAGGTATCCTCAGCTTTGTGCACTGAGATTCTGCAAGTGCCTCATAAAATCCTAAGTCAACAATAGGAGGGTGCAACATCATACCCAGGGATAAACTGTAAGACAGGGCTGTCTACCAGCCTCAACGCTGAACAACACCACCATGGACTCCTCTGGAAAAATGACACAAGCTGTTATACATTTTCTTTTTTTTTTTTACTGGGCAGAATTTTGTGAGATGGGACAGCACAAACTCTAGTAGCACTGATGTAAGTTCTCCCTCCAAATCTGCTTCCCCACTAGCACTTCTCAGATTTCTTGTGTAGGCAAAGTCGAAACTCCAGGTTCCTTCCCAAATACCAAGGACATTTTTCTAACCTGAGAGAACTCCCTGAGCTACCAGCTTTGACCACTCACCAAGTGAATGCCCCTTTTTAGAAGTGAGATGACCCTCACTCTCACTTTAACAAACTTGTGACCTCAGAGATGTGAGAGATCAAATTCAGAATAAAATTAAAGTGTATAAATCTTAATAAACACTTGTAGGTGTAGATAATGTCCAACTCAAACAGTTAAGATCATGGGGTCCTCCGCATCAACATGTGTGTCTGAGCACTGAATAAATCTCATTTTCTCTCCTATACAATTTCTTTGTCATTGAGGTGGCTCCAGCCTTCTGAGATCCATTTCTTCTTGCACTCTCTGCCTGCCCTGACATCCCTCCATCTTCTGTGATGTGCCATGTGGGACTATATTCCTGACTGAATCTTCTATCTTATTTTCCACAATCCAGTCTCTAGCTTTTGACAACACCCTTGCCATCTCAGTGTTCCCAGTCCATGATCCCTCACCACCTATGCTAATCTAACTTAAAGGGCTCACAGAAGAAAGAAACAACAAAAGATTCCTGTTATGTTTCCAAGACCAACTTTAATATGTACTGAGCCTCCTTAAAGCCAGCGTGTTCTTAACTTCCAGATGGATCACCCTGGTACTCCATGATTGCTCCACTTAGTTAATTTTTCCTTTTGTCACATAAGAAGAGACTAACCAGATATAACTTTCTCTCACTCCGGGTTCACCACTCAAGCAGTACTGCTTAAAACAAACAAACACACAAACAAATAAACCCTACATCAAAACCAAACCAAACCCAACCCAACGAAGACCTAGGAGTGGATTAATAACAATGGATCAGCCAAACTGGATCAACATTTCACATGAAATGTCACCTGAAGAAATGTATAAAGCACATGTTCTGGTATCTAAAGGGGCATGGGTGATGGGTACACACACCAATTTTCTGTTGATAGCTTCTCTGGCTGAAATAGATTGTTGGTTACACTTGCTGTTCGCCTCCACCTACACTCTCTCTTGTAAACGGTCACTAGATGACTTCCTTTCACCTGTTGCATTGCAGGACAGGAGACCATTTGTTACAAGGCATTTTTCAGCACTATCACTTCTACCAATGGGAATTTTTTTTATCCTATTTCATTGCTAATCCACAACATGGATATGCAAGTCTTCCTCATTAGGCTCAACTGGGATATATTATTGAGCACTGCCTAGCTCATGAAATAATCCTTCTCATACGAGCATTTATTTTCAGTCTCTGCCATCGAGGGTGGGAAGCTTCACAAACACTAAGTCATCTGGACATTATAGGTAATATACATACAGAGAAAAGCATAAGCCACACATTGACAAAGTCCTTCCCTTTTTTTAATTGAATGATGAAACTATTGGGAACCAAAGGAAAGACTTCCAGCATCACTTTTATGTTAAAAAGGCAACTAGCATAGTGAGGAGAGCATGATAAGCAGGGACTATGCAAGCAAGTGCTTGAGAGATGATGGGAAACTCTTAATCCTTCGCTGAAGGCATTTAAACTGAAAGACTAAATTGCTTCCATGTTAATTTTGATGTTACTCTCTAATGTCTGTGAGTACTCCTTGCTCAAGCTCTAATACCTCTGCAAAAGTTAATGTTTTATATCCAATTAACTCAAACGGGTAAGATATATTATAATGATGACATGTATTTAAGAAAGATAGAGAAATTAATGGTATGGGTACAACCCCCCCTCCACTGTTTTCAGAGGAAAACTCAGGAGACAAGGACTCTGCCGTTCTAATGCAGGCTCAGGTACAGGAAGCCCTCAGCAATCCACTTAAGCTCTGTTCTCAGTTTCCCCTAATGATATAGGAGGGGAATATTTATCCTTGGGAGATTATAACTAAATCTTATCTTTTGAAGATGGAAATCTTTATGTAAGTGCTATATACTATTAAATGTACAAAAGTAATGGCAGAAAAACCCCTTATTTTTGAAACTTTTTTTTTGCATCAAATATTACATTCTGTGTAAACCAAGCACGCTAGAAATTGGTTTTTTTCACAGTCTTGAAATGCTAAGTAGATTCTTCAAAAATATTGCCCAAATTAATTTTTTACATATATGTATATATATATATTAGCTGTTTGTATCTCTTTCAGACAGCCCTTCCCTTGCCAAGACCAAGGACTTCATAGCTTTGGAATTTGTACTTCACTCCATCTTTCAAACCATGGTTCTGTGAAATGAAATGGCAACCACTCATCAGTTTTACTTTCAATGATGGCTTTTCTTCATTCCTAGAGAAATACCTTCCTGTGATCTGCAAAAGACAAATTAAAAGGAAAACACAGAAAATTATTTCTAGTGATGAGGAGCATAAAATACGAAATTACTCAAAAAGCAAATGTATTCAAACAGGTATTTTCCTACATCAAATATCACTGAAGAAACATGTTTGGATTAACTGGACGCTGGAATCTCCTGTCCCTCTCAAACTGTGGCAGACTACCCTTAGAAAAGAACTTGAAATGCTAGGTTTCCCTCACTTTCTAAAGGCAATGTTCACCAGAAAACCAAACTCCTTGGAATTAAGGATTTCTAGTAAGCTCAAAAAGGCCCCGTTTTGCTCTAACTTCTTCCAGAAGAGGGGAAATCTGGTTTTCTAAAATTCTTATGCAGGCTCAACTTGATGAGGAGCCATTCTTCCTCTTTGATATAACTGCAGTTTATTTGTAGAGTTAGGCTATTAAACAGCTATTGCATTTTACTCCAGAGCTGGCTCCATGTGTGTGGTGAAGAGGATGATCTCCATCTACAGCTCATAAAGAGTTTTATATAAATGTCCATTACCCATGTAATGGCATCAGCCAACAGTTTTATTAGGCAATATAAAAATATATTAGGGATATAAACTGTAATGCCTTAGGGCAGAAGTGAATCAATGGCTCTCTGGACTTACCCAGAAGAAACTTTTTGTTTGCAAGGTATTCCCTCATCATCTGGTAGGGTGTTTCTTGCCTCTGTCTGCAAAACATCAGGAGACAGATGGTTGGAGACAGGCAGTTGAATTCTGATGGTGCCTGACTGGGACCAGTCTAGCAGCTCTGCAGTTCTTGTCAGAATGCATAACTGAAGTGTGGCACTTTATTAAATGATTGATCTCCAAAGAGGACCAATTCAACAATTCTCACATAAAATTTATGCTTGCACAAGGAAATAAATAGATCTTCTTTTCCAACTTTGTATTAGTTTAGTTCAGGAGATTTCCTTGCTATGTTCAAGCCCTTCACGTAACAGATGAAATGACAATAAACTACCGCATTTCAGATGGTGAAGAGGACCCTAAGAGTATCATGGAACCCTCTGTACAGAGGGTCATGGTCTCAGCTTTTGCTTTGAGACTCCAGTAAAATCCATTAGGCTTTCTCTATCTCACAACCCAGCATTACCAATCTTTAGCATGCACACATCCCTGCAAATAGCCTTCAACTCTCCTAACCACCTCCTGGGCTCTCCTCTTGCAGGCCAGGTCTCAAGTGCCTCAAACACTTTCATGACGTTTCACTTTGTTTTAGTCTTTTAACATGTTTCTCACAGAAGCATCATTCTGTAGGCAACCCCAATCTGTGTTCCTGAAGCTCTTTTCTTTCTCATTTTTAACAGTTCTCCATCCACTTCCTTTGTGTTTCCTTCTCCCTTCCCTTCCTATCTCATTTGTTTTGTGTGGTTTGTGATGCAGAGACTGTTTAACATTACATTTAATAGAGTTTGACCAGGTTGGTCTCACTGAAGATCACAACCATTTCACCACTGAGAACTGAAAGCAAAATTACTTTAGTCAAGGGCCTATTTGCAGTAAGTGTAAATCACACCTGAGAGACTTTGGGGTTGGCGAGCCCTGGGAGTTGTGTGAGGGGCACCCTTGGGGTTGGCACCCACGCTGAGCAGCCATCACTGGAGCTTGGACCAGTGCCAGCCAGTGGCAGCTGGCGCGGGTGGGCCATTTTGAACCTGAGAGACTTCCCACCTGTGGGTACTTAAACCATTACCTCTCATGGGAGCATGGCAAACCAGACCACAGCGAACAGGGGCAAGGCAAA
>WEKX01012273.1:1247-11699 GCA_013390025.1 Pitta sordida
AAGGTCCCTTCCAACTCAAACTATTCTATGCATATATTCACAAGAGATGGCAACTGTTCCTCAAATTTCAGCAACGAAACATTTAGCCTTGGTAGGTGGGAGAAAAACACCAAGTGTTTAAAAGCACAGCTAGGACAGGTAAAGTTTGTTGTGACAACAATGACAAAGTTGCAGAAGCCAGGGACCAAGAAGCTGTGTCACAGCAGTTCAGCATACATAGTATCACAAATGTTTTAATATTGTATATTAGAAGGAGTAAAGCAATTAGTCTTCATGAAGAACATCTGTCCACATAAAAAAGCTTCAAAACAACTACTACTGACTTCCCATTTAAAACCTGAAATAAGGCTATTTTTATTTTAGAAGAAAGTCTTATTTTGAACAAAAAAGACTATTTCTTGTGTGCTTTAAAAAGAGAATAATCTGGGCTCAGAAGATTTCATTACTTTCTGCTTTACTACTTGGCCATGGAAAACCCAGCTGCCTCTCATATTGGCAAATCAACTAATCACTGTGAAATACCAATTGTTTAGAATGGATAATTGACTACAGGTGCAATGAATTATACATCCATTTTGGGAGACAGAGACATAAAAAGAAGATTGGTGTGTTTTGTCAGACCTTTTATTGTTGTTGTTTGGGTGGAGGGGTTTTTTTGTTTTTAATTATTTAAAACTGTTTCCTTTCTTAGCAGCAATCCTTTGAAAAGTGCAGTTGTAGGAACAACCTGAAGCATTGCCTCAGGAGACCCAAATTCCCTATAGAGAACAGCAAAATTAAAGCCCTTATTTTATATTATTCTGAAGAAAAAGAAGGGACAGCCTTTTGAGGTGGAAGGAGGAAGATACGGATACGCACTCAAAGATTGACAGTTAATTGGGGATATTTTCACCGACCACTTAATAACAAAATAAAACAACATACAGAAACATCCTCAAATTCTACAATAATTTCTAAATGACATAACATGTAGCCCTTTTTTGAGGTTTCATGCACTATACTGTGAAGGTACAAAGAAGTTCAATAAATCAAATAAGTGAGCAACAAATACTGCACAAAAAAAAAGTCCAAACGTGAACTAGAGTATTATATGCTAGATAATATACACAGATAAACAGCTATGAAGAGCTGAATCATTTGTCACAAGAGGTTTCAAAATTGCTCCTCAAATTATACATTTAAGAATAAACATTCCCTGCTTTGCAGCATATGGTATATTTAGGGTGCTACACAACATCTGTTCAACTTCACAAAGCAGCCTCACATCAGCAATAGGAGGTAAAACAGTAGCTCCATTCCCAGAAAAAAATAAGTCAGGAAAAATCTCACCTCCATAGATGGAGCTAGTAGGGAAGTCTCTTGCCTTTCATATAAAGGTGTCATGGCAATCCTAGCACTGATCACTTCATCAAAACCTTAAGGAAAAATTATCTTTGCTGGATTTATAACTGGAATATTCCAGTTGTGCCTGCTGCTTAAGGAATTATCAGCAACATACCGGACAAGACATGATATTTGAGATCTGAGAGAAGCTCTCCATCAGAGGAAGAGTAATGATTTTCAACAGTCTCCCGGTCTTTAATTTCCCTTGGTCATTCCTTCCTCAGAAGCAGTTTGCAGGGCTGTCTCACTGGCTTGTAGCAAATGCACATACACACATTAACAGCTTGATTTTATAGTTGCTTTCCTTGTGTCAGCTTCTATTCTGCTACCCCCCACAGCTACGAAGTTCCTCAGGGAATCTGTTTATCTCTCTCCTCCTTCCCTAAGGTCAGCCTAGGGCAGTCTATTTTTTCCTTTGGGCTTCAGAAAAACCAGGGAAAGTTACTGAGAGCTATGTATGGTATGTTGTACTGACAGCCTCTCAGTATATCATACCTTCCCCCAGGCACAGGGTGTAGCAACAGTCAGGTAATTCTTTCCCTTTCTCATTAGCATTGCAGCCCCGAGGATTTAGTCTATTAAACTTCCGAAGTGCAGGGCCAGCATCTAGTAATATGAAGACATGGATTAATATTGGAATGTCCAACACTATGTAAAACAAGCAGATTGCTTCAGAGGAGTATCTTCCTCTAACAGTGACCATACCGAAATAGCCAAAGGAGAGAAAGAAGAGAGCAATCATCTTTTATACTTCTCCCGAGTATTCCTCCAGCCACAGTTATGCTCAGTTCAGGGATTTCCCAATCATCACGACATTTGTCTACCTGGTGACACTCAATGGGTTTCTCTAACTTGTTCACTTTCCGCCTGAAATCCTGTACTGCCCATCTTGTAATAAAAGCTTCCTTAGGGAAGGAATGGCACCACTCTGTTACTTGTTGCATTAGGAATCAAGCAGAACAGAGTATTTCTTTGCTTTTCTTTTAGCTTGAATGAGTAGAATACTGCTGAGATGAAAAGACCAGTGCTGTTTTTTATAAGCTTTGGTGAATATTTTTAAGGTAGCAATGAAAGAGAAGTGGGAGGTGAAGAATATAAAAGAGAAGAATAAATGATTAGTGGAAGAAGGAAAAAAGACATGGGAAGACATTTTTCTGAACTTAAGATTTGAGTGAGAAAGAGGACGAAGGGAACAAATATCAGGACTGTATTTTGGGTTTAATACACTAGAGTAAGAGTGAATGAGAAATTTGCATTAAAGTCTTCAAAGAAAGGTTATTCCCTATTGTGTAGAAAGCATTTACCTGCACACTTCCTATTAACTCTAATGGGAACTAGACATGCAAATCTTTTCAGAAAACTCCTACTGAGTTTTTTGCATAAATCCTTCAAGAAAAGGTAGGTTAATAGTCCCATGGATATAAAGCAATTGCGTGCTTATTAACCTCTAGAGTTTTTCTTGAAAACAACTCTAATGACTACTGGGGTTTCTTTTTTTTTTTAATGTAGGATCATGGGGACATATCTATGTTAAATTATCCCTGTGCTGTTAGGTAAAGTATAGTGCTTTTAATTGGTAAACCACATGACAGAGAATTTAGGATCAGATTGGTAAACCACATAGCAGAGGATTAGATGATTACATCTTAAATAACAAGATGTACAAGATATACAGTATCACAGTATAACAGTATAGATAAGGCTGGAAAGGACCTTGAAGATCGTCTAGTCCAACCTATAGCCCAACTAACCTAGCATCTACATCTAGATCATATCACTCAGTACCTCATCCAGCCTACCCTTAAACACTTCCAGGGTTGGTGAGTTATCCACCTCTGTGGGCAACCCATTCCAAATCCTATGCTACCTTCAACTTGAAGGTAGATGAATGAAGGACTAGCTGGTAATTATGTAGTCTTCAACATTGTCTGGAATTAGGAAACCGCTTTTGCACTCAGTTTAGAGAAAACAAATTCTCAGGGGTTAATTACCCTGGCAGTGCTGCTCAGGATGTTCAGTCACAGAGCCTTGGAGACACCATATAAGTTGGTTTAACCATCTTTCCATCCATGTAAATGGCTTTATTTTGATTTTCTGTTTGATATTTAACTATTGCTTTTGCTGCTGGAGGATGTTGCCTGTCAGAAGTGACCAACTCGCTAATGGATCATGCATTTTCCTGGTCACTTTATAGACTTGGTCCTACTTGGGCTGCTTAGGAAGGCAAGACCACAGATGACCCTGTTTCACATGAAGTAAGAAGGACCAGGAATTATGTGACTGCAATTGAATCTGGAAGATATGCTTAAATCTACAAAGAATCTAACAAGCTGAATTCTACCTTGCTTTATATTCCTCTGTCTGTGCTATTTATGACTAGGGGTATCATACGGCATATAATCAAGATAACTAAATGGTGGCTCTCTCACTGTAAGTTCCACAAAGGTGCAAACAGAAGAGAAAGCAGTTAAGAAAATTCAGGATATTTAGGCTGAATATCACTTCAATTTTCTAACAGTGAGCTCTGTTGGATCTTTTGCAGAGAGAACTGGTCTCCTATTTAGGATAATTCTGCAGAAAGAAAACCAGAAAAGTAAAAGAGCAAGGGCACCTGTGCTTTCTTTGGTTGAATGAGAACCATGCTGGCTGTTCACTGTAGCATCCAGTATGTATTTTCCCAATCTATACTACTTCTGCAGTCACTAGATGGATGCTAAATTTGATAATGGAACATCACAGCTGAGAGTAAACATAAATCTGTTGTCTTTTTTCTCTAAGAGTATAAGTCAGACAATATCTCCACACCACAGCAACTGACTTGGAACAGAAGGTGACAAACTACACAATATCCCTAGCAAAGGATGCTGCAATCTGCTGGGTGTGCAGTGTCACGGTGCATGGGTCTTTCTGGCTTTGGGGCACGCTCTCCTTGTTGTCCTCGAGACTGCACACACAGAACGCTGATCAAAGCTTGGCAGGAGTCAAATGCCAATCTGAAAACACTGCTGCCTTTATTTGCAGTTAGCTTTAATGCAAGAAAGAATAATTTTGATTCATTAGTCCTGAAGCTGTTGAGGCTTCTGTGCCTTCGTAGTATGCTTGCAGTTAACAGCACCACAATTTACAGCTTTTCCTTGAGTACTTCCACGCTCCCATACACTGTCGGAACGTGCTTAATGAAAGTCATTTCTACAGAAGATAAGAACCACTTTTTCTTTACAGGGGCTTTAAATTGTAATGGTATATTAAACTATAACTATGGATTGGAAGGGGAAAAAAACACAACGACATGATTAGGCATTGAAACACTCAGTAAAACTGTTACTTATAATGAGTAAGAAGATGAAGATGTACAAATAAAAGCACAGCATGTTTTCTTTTAGTGTCCTTATTAATGAGAGGGACTGTGGGGCTTCAGTATCACACAGCCAATGAACGGCAGCTATTTACATCCAAACAAATTGATCCCAGCAAGATTAGCAGAGCTGGGGGACAGATTTCAAGCCTCTCATTGCTTTATATGGAGATAGATTTCAGACCGGACTGCCTCCTCATCTTCAACAGTCCTATCCCTGAATAGTGTCTTAGAAGAGATTTTTATGCGCACTGAGGTTTTCAAGGAGTCCAAGGATGGTGAAAGAAAAGGAGTGCTTTGTTCCCACCAATCTGAAATGGAGTTGAAGCACCCATTTTCAAAGTAAGCCCAGGTGTTTCTTTCCTTGGAAGGAATTAGTATGAATGCATTTTGCGGTTGTCATACAACTGAGAATTGTGCTGAGATTCTATAAATTTTTGCAAATACTTCACTGGTACATTTAAATTGTATTTTGAAGTTTTCTTTTTACAAAATTATTATACATCAGAATCAAGAGTTTTGCATCAGCAGAAGTGGAAATGGCTTTTTATGGAAAGCTGCCAATCTCCTGATATGTCTCTAGAAAAACATAAGTGAAGCAACAAAATCAAGCAAGGTGTCAGTCCTGGTGGATTTTTTTTCATTTTATGGTAAACATAGAATGAAAATTGTAGAAAAGGTAGACCAAAATAAGACAATGGCAGGTAAGTTTCTAACTGTAAAACCTTGAATTTTTTAGAGTCAATCCACGTCTCCTTTGGAACTAAGAACCATAATATTCACCTAAGCAGGACATTCATGTAGGTGGTTTGTGGGAAGCTGAGTGGGCTTTCACTGCAAAAAATGTATTTCTCTTTTCTGGTCTGTGTAGGAGGACCCAGTTATTCTTTCCTATTTAATCAGCATATTCACTTAGAATGTGCTGACTCTTCTTGGATTCGTAACTAATAGGCAATATAGCAGTTCCATCAAATCTAAAATGAAATGTGCAATTTAGAGAGATAAATAGAGCAATGAAATATGTGATTACTTAATAGAAAATAGCGATTTAAAATCAATCCTGTTCTGCTGTCATTGAATTTTGTTTCTAACATATATTCCAAAATAATTGTTTTATAAATACACAGTACATGTAGAAAGCCATTTAATACATGGAGTATTGCCCAGAGTATTTCTGTAACTTAAATACACAATAATACATGCAGGGTCAGACAACAGGAAGTCTGATATGCTGTATATACTGGAAGGTCTGCTTTGGAAACCTTTCATTGCCCCTTAGGAGACTGTAGGACTGTCTTAACTGGCCAGAAAAATAAGGGAATAGTGTAAGAATAGCTCATGGCTCTGGGTTTGTGAGTTCGATCCCTGGGTCGCCGTTTGCTTGGGAGTAGAACTAGGTAATCCTTGTGGGTCCCTTCCAACTCCAAATATCCTGTGCTCCTGTGAATAGCACTCTTACACTATGGTTTACAAATATTATTGCAATACACAAAGAAGTAAAAAATGGGCACTCTGGTCTTAATATTCATGCATGCTAAAGTCAGCTTCCACCCCAAAATTTCAGAGTTCTGTTTTCACATCATCAATTTGAGCTATTGCTACTGACTGTATTCTATCCCTCTGGTCAGGTTAATAAATTTGAAAAACTGAGCTTATATTTTAGGGGGATCTTCTTAAGTTTACCACCTTTTCTGAAGCCCCCTCATTACAATCTCTGCAGAAGACCCAGGACTACTTTTCCATTGCCTCTTCCATGAGCCAATACAATAGAAAAATCACTTGCAATTTGAGCCCATATATATTATGATCTAAGGCCTATTTCTAGCAAGAAAATTTCAACTGTGAACCACAGCTATCCTACCACCTACATTATTAACAGAGTCAGCTCATGGGCCATAAGCCATGTAAAGGAAGAAAGATGAAGCAAAAGGTGAAAAAAATGAGACAAAGACAACATGAGTAAGGTTAGACCAAGGGAAAGTCATTAGAGATTTCTGGAAAAAAAACCCAAATAACCAACCTAGAGACATGTCAAGATTAAAAAGCTAATGGCAGAAGCAAAGGAGGAAATGGCAGCTCTCCAAGATCAAGGGCCAGTTCATTGCACGAATCTTTCAAGATTGACAGATCCCCACATGACAAGTGCCTGACCAGCCAAGACCCTTTGTGCGACTGCCTTGGGGGTGATAACTATATTAATGGCCAGCCTAACAGCATGTTCATCTTATCTCATTACTGGGAGAATTAGCAAAATTAGGTATCATATTTGTGTTATCATGGTGAACTCTCTAGTGTATCATCTTGATTTCAAATCTCCAAGCCTTGCCAAAGGTGCCCATATAGAAGCTGCCCACAGACATGAGGGTTGCAGTGTGACAGAAGGAAGTAATCCCCTCTCCTTAAATATTTAGCAACTGTTTTGGATACTTCTCTCTCCCTCTCCATGGTCTATTATGAAAACAGAGGCAGTGGGATGACTTAGAAATAATTTAATAGTAAGGTATCTCATGTGAGAGATTTCTTACCCTGTTTCTTCTTCCAAAGAGAGATTTAGGAATTTTCTTACAAAGAGATGGAGAAATTGGCTCATTTAAAAAGGGGAATTATCAGCATGGGTTCACTAGAAAGGAGTCCTGTCAGAAGAATGTAACTGAGTGCATTGATGAGGACATCAGGACAGAACCCAGTCTGATGCAATATAACCTAAAAGCCAGAAATTCTTTTGACAGCATTTTTTATGGGAAGTTAAGCAGAACAGGCCTAGTTTCTGGACTAAAAGTCAAAGCAATAATCTGCATATAAACCTTACTGCTGAACTGAAGGGCATTTGTAAATAGTGGTAAATCTCATTTTTAATGGGGCAATGTGATCTCTAGCAAAATGGAGTAGTAGGCCTGGTTTTATTTAACACTTTTAATATACTGTCTGACTAGAGAAAGAGATTTATATGCTGATTCTAAGAAAAGGAAGATCATAAATCTTGTTCAATTGTATAAATATTAACACTTTCCTGTAATTTATGCCATAAACCACAAAAGTTACCTGACAAAGGTTAAAACCATTAGACAGATGGGCAAGATTATCCTCCTTTGCTTTAAGAGTAGTGTAGCAATTTTTACCCTTTCAAAGATAGAGGCCTGATCATGGCTGTGGTTATCTAACACCTTCAGGATTTGTGTTTCTGAACTCCTGAAACTTGTGAGCACATAAGGAACACCTGAAGAATAGGGGCCTAATTTAAATCCTTTAAAATTAAAGCAAATAGTTGATAGTTCTTTTGGCTTCCTGATTCTTGTAAATACAGAAGAGTGTTTGTTTTCTGATGATTGTTAGACAGGTTGTGGCTAGATCTTCCAGGTTATAAAGAAGATTAAAAGAGCCAACCAATGCAGTGTTGTAGTACTGATGCTTCAAGAAATGCTGTAACACAGAAATGTCTTTGTGAGTTTGTTCTTTGCTCACAGTGGTTCTTCTGAGTAGAATCATAAGACATTTGTTACTCATATGAACCTCTCTTCTATCCATGGAAAGTCCATATGCTCTTAGTAGCTGCAGGTGAACCACTCTTCCCATGAGCTCAGGATGCTGCATTGAGCAAGATCAACAATTTCCATGGTGATGTGCCTCTTTCTAGGGAGGAAAGATCTATGGAGGTCATGCAACTATGAATAGCCTTAAAGATAAGGAGAAGGACAGAAACTGCTTCACTTCCCTCTTCTTTCTGTAGCCATTATTACATTTGTTCAGCTCTGATGGAATTCAGAGAGTTGCAGGGAGAAGTGGTCACAGAGAAACCATCTATGTAAACAACAAGGCCAAGGCAACAACAGAGGAAATAAAAAACTGTTACAATCAGGCAATTTCAGGATAAATACATACTGGTGGCAAGTCCAAATAAGTGTGGAGAAATTAGTATTGTACAGTTTAAACTTCATTACTTATTCTGAATTCACTAGTTCAAAAGGGTAGAATTTAATCAGAATTTCTTTGAGAAGAACGCCAACCTTTGGTAACAGACAGAACAAAGATAATTTTATATATGTGTGTATTGGCCATTTTATTGTACTATTTTTGCAACTTTAATGCTATACAATTGATAGCTTCGATGATCTCTGGTCTGCAGAGCTGACTGAAATAGTGTACAAGTGAAAAGTAGTCTAAATTGAGATGGTTCGCTTTGACATGAACTCAGTGGTTACAGTTAAATTTCAAATGAAGAATTGCTCATGGCCCAGAAAATCATAGTGCCCAGGAAAATCACACAAGGGCACTCAAGGCCTCTCTGGAAGTGAAGACTCCAATTCTTTCCACTGACAGATGTAAATCATTCACGTTTTAAAAATAAAGATAGTGGGAGGCTTTGTGAGAATGAAAAATATAATTGGGGAGGAATGATGGAATGATGCAGGGTAATTGTTGTCTAGGTAATTAAACACATAGCTCTGTGAGCTGAGCCACTGAAAGTGAAGTGACAACACAATCTTTCACTAATTTAAAGTGATTCCATTGTGGAGCAATTAATTTCTCAGTTCACAAACAAAGGATTGACACTCAGATCCCAGCAGAGAAGGGAGCATGATTTAATCTTGCCTTGCAAAATTCATCTCACTCATTCAACTAAGGGAGTTTCTTTCTTGGCAGACATGCAACTACCATTAGTTTTTAATTTTCAGTATAAATGGCAAGCAAGCATAGATGGTGCTTGGGATACCCCATTTTCCTGTCAGATTTGCAGGGCTGCTTTAATCTCATCTATTACATATTGGTCCACAACACTGAGTGCACAGAGTAGATTTCCAAAGCATGGATCCTGAGGATATAGGATACAAGGATACTTGGGAGGTATGAGTGCTGGCCTCACTGAACATGGACCAGCATCCTATGAAAAGAGGATTGGTGGGAAGACTTGATACAAAAGAGAAAACCATCATCCTCATAAATATGCAGCTGATGCTGACAGGACAAGGCGAACTGGGGAGAGCAATAAGGTGGCCTGTTAAGCCATCTATTCCCAGATAATAGAAATGGGTTAATAAAACAGGAAGAATTTGAAATCTTAGTATGTGGATGAAACTGCCAGTAATATAGGAACACAATAGGGCAATTTGTAGGATTGGCATGTTAGTACTGAATATGACCAGAAGTGACAAGCAAGGAAAAAGAGAGAAAGGGTTGAAAAACACATGAGGAAATGACACATGTTTGCTCTAAGTTTAGCTGGTAGAGAAGAGTTAGAGTTGCAAGAAGTTCCAAAGGAGGGAAAAAAAAACATAGGAAGGGGATTTCCCAGCCTGTTACAGATTTTTAGCTGGAAGCACAGAATTAATTCAACAGTACTTGGGAACTATTAAAATATACTAATCACAGAATTGGTAAGAAGAGGTAACCAGAAGTTACCACGTGGTATTTACTAGGATGGTATTGCAAAGCAAGAACAATTCATAGCTTGGTTGGGATGCACGTTTATATATGCATACATTTATCTCCAATTAGTCTTTTTTTTTTTGTGCCAATCAAAGAAACATTTACATAGTACCACTCACGTCTGCAAAAACCAAGTGTAGTTCATCAAACAACCTCTGCATTTGATGGTGCCCTAGTTCCAAAATTACCTAACAATGGGATGCACAGCAGTGCTTCGTAGAGCAGAGCAGCAGCAACCCTTGTGCCACTGCCAGACACTACGTGGGTAGAAGCTTCTCTGAACCCATTTC
>WEKX01012273.1:11827-22314 GCA_013390025.1 Pitta sordida
GAAAAAACACATTTTGAGGAAATATAGTACTAGGAAAAATAGTTGCTTTTTTCAAACTAGGGAAAACTAGCTGGAAAATATCACAAAAGGCATCTGTTAAGTAAAGAATGATATGAAATCAAGAAAGTGAGGATCAATGGAGTTAAAAAAAGAATTAATTCAAAAACTGTAAGGAAGATTTTCTTAGGAATATAATCTAAGGGATAAAGGTGTATTGTTTGAAAGGTAGCACAACTGAGAGAGACTTCATCAAAGACACAGTGATGAAGTGTCCCAGTACAGATGAAAGATAAGAAGCACTGTAAGAGAATATTACAACTGTATGAGAAGATCATTACAGATCTGAATATCAGAAAGGCATTGCAAAAAAAAGCAGAAACAAGATACATAGCTGCAGACAACTATAAAGGAACAGCACAAGCATGAAAATATAAAATTTTTTAAAAGAGTGTACTGCACAAGAGATAGTTAGCAAAGGAAGAATTAAATTAGCAAAATATGTGAGAAGCCTAGGGAGGCAAAGACAAATACAAATCCATGCCTGACAAAAAAGAAGAGCAATCAACAACTGTTATAAAGAAGAATGAGTTGATTTTGTCTTTTGTTCCCTCTTCAGGTAAAAGGTGAAGTACATTTAGATGAATTAGCTACAGTAATCCATCAGAACTTCGTGGTTCACCATTTGCAGCTTCAATACATCGTGGGTTTCTCTTCCCTGGCTTTAATGTATTTACCCTATTTACCGCTGCTGTGCGGATTTCACTTGTCATGGCATCTTTCTGGAGCCGACCACTTGTGATATTTGAGGGATTACGGTACTTGCATACATGATGTAAGATGGAATCCAGCAATATTTAAATAATAATCCTAAAGTAGTTAGTGTCAAAAATTGATGCAGGGTGGAGAGATCCCAAGAGACTGAAGGAGAAAAAAGGAAAGCTTAGAAGAGACTCAGAAAACTACAAAATACTTAGAATACTTTTGGGTTTTAGAAGAATTTTTAAACAAATGGCTAAACACTTGTTTCAAAAAACTAAATTTTGTAAAGGGCTGAGAAACGTTCCAATGGAGTAGTCCAAAGCAAATTTTGTAAAACTCTTACTTTTCTGTATTTTAGTATATTTTGCTATACTTTACTAGAATATCTGGCCAAACAGATTAGGAAAAATCTGTGACATATGAATCTTACCATCAGTAGGTTTTCTTACATTGTCCTCCATGCCATTACTATGAACAAACCAGGAATACACAGTTCTAGTGTGAATGAGTGATACTGAGGCAAAAAACAACCCCCAAAAAATCTCTCAGTAAAAACTGTAAAAACAGAACTGTTCTCTTAACATTGTAATAGTGGGAAAAGACTAGGTGTGACCTTTCTAGGGTTTTTCCTGAAAATAATATTCCAAATTTGGCCCTATGCATTATTTGCATAGAATAAAGAACAGTATTTGTGGAAGGCACCAGACTAGAGGAATGACAGTACTGGAATGCAAAGTAATCTTTGTGCAGTGAACAAATATCTGAAACCAGGAAGTCATACACCACAGGGACAGAGAACTGTATGCTTGAATAAAAGCAGGGAATAAGTGACCATACTGCTAACAAGGGACCTGAATATTATGGATCACAAAGTACATATGTGATGTTGTTGCCAAAAATCAATCAATAGACAAAATTATATATTTGACACACTCAAAGTATGTAAAACACAGCCATTTGTAATGCTGTTGTGTAATTCAGTGCATAACTGGCAATCTATATTAAGTGGTCGGAACAATGTGGTTTAACTTCCACTGAAGTAGAGCTAAGTGAGATGTAAGGCAAACACTTGGAAGATGAGTGACAGACAGGAACAGGCTACCAGAAGAGGATGCAAAATGGTCTTTACTGGATGCTTTTGATCAACCAACAAGAGAAACATCTTATGCGAGAAGGTCCTGGCATACCAGGATCTTAACTCTCTGTGGAAGTATTCAGAAGATTATATCTCAGGGGCCTGTTAAGCCTTCTACATCTGTGATTCTAGATTCATGTGAGAATAGAGCCTTCACCCAAATTTCTTTAAAGGACAAGTTGTCTGAAGCTAGTGTCCCTTGAAAAAAAAGAATTTTAAAAGTGATAATGCAGACCTTGGTTAAGTAGTCACGTAGGCAACAGTTTGGGATTTTTCTCTTTCAGTGGCCAAGTTTTCAGACAAAAGCATAGGCATTGCTCTCTCTTGTTTTCACTCAGGAATTGGTAAAACAGAATTGTGTACCAATTAAAAGAAGGACTGGGTTCACAATATTCTAGGTCTGTTTTATAGGGCATGAGCCAGTGGATGGTCCAGGTGAGCACAAGCAAAGCAGTGTAGATGCTCTTGACAAAGCAACTTTGCAATATTCGACAAGTCTCAAGAAATGTTTTGTCAGAAATAGCATTTTTCTTTTCACTAGCATTCACCTATAGGCTTAGTTTTCTGCCAAGTAACTGGATTAACCTAGCCAATAAAAACTGATTCTGCTCATCCTTTCCCCAGTCCATAGCGGGACCTATTCTGAGGCGCTGGTCATTAGCATCTTTCATTTTCAGACCTTTGTTGTTCCAACTCTTAGTAAATGCCAACATAGAAATGCCAAACTGCAATGGGAAGATGTATTATCATTTGTATTTCATCTTGCTGAAGGATGTTTTCCACTGTTGTTATTATCATATAAATTAGAACTTCAACTAAAAATGGCAATGCTATGCAAAACTAATAGTGCCATAAAAAAAATTTATTCTAGTACTCTTTAAAAACATTGATTTAAAAGAGCAATAACATCTGATTTTTTTTCTGCTGCTTCAAAATATCATTTGGTTTATTCTAAATAAGCAATAGAAAGTTAAAAGCCTCATCTGATGAATGAAGGAAAAGATACAAAGACACCATAACAAAACTTTTTATCCACTCCTTATTGATTAGGAAACTATGATGTGGTTTTGTTTTTGTTATGTTTTGTTTGTTTGGAGATTAACACTCGGAAAAGCACTTAATGTCAATATCAAAATTCTAGGATGACAACAGAAACAAGGAGTTTTTTTAAAGGTATTATGCCCATATAACACTATATCTTAGGCAGTACATGCACCTTTAGGTCATCCTGTACCACATCAGAAAAGCTTTTTGGCTATAACTTTGATCTGTCAATAAATGAATTTGTCTACTCATGTTTCTTTAAGAAATTGTTCTCGTTGGTTAATTGTGCACCAACAAGCTCTATGACAGATGAAGCGTCACCGGTTATCCTCACCTGTTTAACTGTATACAGATTAGGCATTGTCTGTCCTTCCACAGCCAGCATAAAGCTGGCATAAAGCTTAAAGCCCACATAAGCTTCTGCTAATTTGGCAGCAATGTGACAGAAATTCAACACTGAATCTGGATCAAAAATCCTACTGCTGAGCAATCCATTCATTACTCAATCTCTGACCATTACTTCACCAGGTAGTAATGATCAGAGACATGAGGCTTAAGAGGAAAACTAGCAGTGTCTGAACCAGATAAAATTAAAAAGAAAAGAGTTGTAAGCAGTTTCATACCTCAAATGTTGTAGTTTTGGGAGGTGAGATGACAGTTATGGGACCATGCAGGAACTGATTGGAAGAGGTATATGGCATATGCGGTCCATCAGCAACACCATATAGGGATGTCTCTATGTGTTGAGCACTAGAGAAACAAACAGCAGTTTGGACACATTGCTCCCCAAGAAATCACCTGAGAATCTTCCTAGAGGATTGAGTATAGTTTAGCAAACAATTTACAAAAACTCTTAGCTTTACATAAGCATCACTGGAGATCCCAGGTAAAGACCTTTCATTTCAAATGAAAACAGTCTGTCCTTGGGCAGAACAATCAGAAAAGCAACTGATTATGGAGCAATTAATCTCCTGTGTTCAGTGGTGCAGAGGTGTGTGATAAAAATACTGTGCACATTCTACAAACTCTGAGGGCTTCACTGACCTGCCCACACCACACAGGGTTGTTCTTGGCTACAAGGGACTTATCAAAGCCCTGATAAAATGAGTACATCAAGGCAGATAAAGATGTAGCCCTCTTTACTGTAGGATCTGAGCAATGATATCTAACATTTATCCTCACAACACTCCTAGGTTATAGGATGTGAGGCAGAGATAACTAGAAGTTTTATGCCCTGAGGTACTTCAGAAACTACATAGCTCTTCCATCAGGTAGTTTTTGAAGCACTAGACCTTCAATTTAGATGTCACAGTCAGTCTCAAAACTTCTTTCAGACAACTAGACCTTCAAGTTAGATAACACAGTCTCAAATCTTCCCTCCAGCTACTCCTCTAAGACTTGTGACACTATAAAGGCAGCCCAAGTTTCTACAAGTTGACACATACAAAACTGTCGGAATACTGAGGGTACACAATGAGCTGGTTAGGCTGTTTGGAACTCTAGATCAGAACTTGGAAGTTATGAAGGAAGGTTTCCAGATGCGGCTTTTCTCATCTGAGATTTCTAATAGTAGGTGTGTTCCTATTTGCAGACTGGGACTTCAGAGATGCATGAAACTGAGACTGAAGTGATTCATGGTGAAGTCTTTTACATTTAAGCTACAAACCTGTATGGATTCTCTTCCAACCTTACCCATTCTGTGATTGTATTATAACAGAACTAAGAATCATAGAATTATTTATGTTGGAAAGGACACTTAAAGATCACCTAGTCCAAGAAGTCAGATTGAAACTGACATTTCCAGGTATTTACTTGAAGACTCTTGAAGGGAAGAAGTAAAAGGCAGCAACATGGTAATGTAGGAATTGTCAGAATGAACAGAGTTAAAAATCTCCATGCTAAATCAAGTAGGGTTGAATTCTGAAGATGCCTCACTTGAAATTCAGTTTAGTGCTCAGCAGCAGGTAAATTAGCCTGTGTTGAGCCTCATGCTGCAATGACCAAATAGCTTTCTTTTTTAAAGGACAGCTTACCAATTTTTTGAAGAACCTTATTAGAGGTAACAGCATTAGCATCAGATGCATTGGTGTGTCTGTGAAATAATCATGATCCGGCTCAGAAATGCTAGTTCAGGTGTCCAAAGCCAAAGTCTCACTAAGATAGTCTTGAAGCCAGGACATCAAGCTCTACTTCACTGCAGGATAATACCGTTGCCCATTTGTTCTGAGGGCACTAACAGTAATTCCTCCTTATGTTCAGTGGCATGCAGACATTGTTTGCAGTGGAAATGTGCGACCATGGGCTGGATAATTGCACAGGGTAGTCAGTGTCAGAAAAAACCATTAAGTTTCCTTAGTCCCAAGCTTTGCCACTCTCTCTGCTGCACTACCCATTACCCTCCAGCATGGGCAAGGGCTCCAAATACAAACCTTCACACACCTCCTGGCAGCCATGTGGGGGAACTTAGAAATGCATGGCATGGTTGCAAGGGCAAAAGAAGTTGCAGAGGGATGGGGTCCTTTTACTAGCCATGTTCTTCCCTTGCTGCAGTACCCAGATCCAAGCAGTAACTAAAGCCTGAACATAGCAGGGCAAAGAAATGTTTCTACAGAGGAAATACTAAACAGAACCAACATTCTCACAGTTCATAAACCCAGTACTCATGCATTTGACTGAATTTAAATAATCGTTATAGGCAGGGACTGTTATTCCTTGACATCAATCCATATGTGAGTCTCTCGACAAGTGAATACTTCTGCTCTTTCTGATTTACTGTACATGCACGACCTTCTCTCTCAACTTGACAGTAAATAGTCTGTTTATTTTCTTGAGTAAAAGGGAAGGACTGAGACCAAGGCTGCGAAGTCAGTTGAAGAGACTCAAAGTTATTCGGAGAACATGCAAACAGTTATAGTAGACAAACCTAACAATATAGGGTGAGGGCATATAAAACAGAGCACAAAGGAAAGGCTTTTAGTTATCCTTTAGTATGCAGTAAATGTTCCTGCTATCACTGACAATCCCATCCTTAAGCATTTCCATGAAAATATAGACAGATGCTTAAACATTTGCAAACCTGCTAACCTACGGGTAAAATAAGCACAGAAAAGTGTAATATGATAGCTTACGGAATTTCAGGAGCCGTTACCTTTTTCTTAAGACTTCAACAAACAGGACGATACTGGAGGAACACTATCCTGCCCTGTTTGGAGTGATAAAATGGGGCGAGGTTGCATTCTGAAAGGCAGCAGTTTACGTAGAGCCACTACACCTCTCACGGTGAAGCAGCACTAGGTGGCACTGGTGGTATTCACACACGTCTTCATCTGCCTTTCGATTTTGAAAAGGCATCTACTGGTACCTTTCCACTTTCAGCAAACAAGAGGTAGAAAACAAGTGTTTCTCTCAGTGGTTTCTGAACCAAAGATTAAAAAAAAGCCATCTTTAGCCATATTACTGGGGGCTACAGAAAGACTGACTGATCCTCCCTTCCTCTTTCAGCACTGTTTGGCTGGGTCTTTAGCTCATTAACCTCCCTTCCATGGCATTTAATGATTACAAGCTAACTGATAGAAATACTATGTTGCACATAATGGTGTCTTTAAAACCATTGATTATGATGCTGTATTGCATGAGACAAGTGCCAAAGGGGTGGATTCTGTCATGGTGAGCTATCAGTGCTGATCGATGGCATGAATACTCCTACCTGGAAGTGTAGTTAGACTTATTTGAAAGTGCTAATGTTACACAGGGGTTAGCAACATCACAAATTATCCTCCTCTAAACTGACTTTTGAAACCACCTTAAGGTTGCTTGTCAGTATGTTTACTTGCTCCCAAATTCAAGAAAACAAAACCAGAACTGAAGGACATAGCAACAAAAGGAAAAGAAAATGGTTTCCTTGGAGATCATGCATTAAATTGAGGCACAGCTTAAAAACTGTACAAGAGAAATCCTTTGGGTGTGACCAAGACAAAACACCAGCAAGGAACTGCCATAAAGTTAGCAAGCTTGGTAATGATGGTCAGCACTCAACCACACCAGTTTTAGATTACCTTCTTTCTCTGAGTTCCAGGGGAAAAAACCTGACCAAACCAAACCAACCAAAGAAAGAAACAAACACCAAAACCAAAACTATCTAGTTAACAGGAGAATGTACAGGAAATAGAGATGGACTTTTATTACAGACATGTAGTGAAAAGAACATGTGTTGTGAAACTCTAGTTTTTCACCACACAGGAGGTCAAACACTAGGACAGATGCCCAAGGAAGTTGAGAAGTTGAGGAATCTCCAGATTTGGGGATGCTCAGAACTCAATTGGTTAAAGTGTTGAACCAAGATCCTATTCTAGCTGAGCCTAGTTTGGATTAGAGGCTGGACTGAATGTCCTCCAGAAGTCCTTAGCAGGCTAAATGATACCAAGATTACGTAACACTTGTTAATATAAATTGTTACATGTTGCAGAAATATTTTAAACCTGTGATTCTTTCCTATATGTGTATAGACACATTTGTCTACCACATTCTGTTGTACTTAACTAAGGATTTATTATGAGATGAGTAAAAAATTGGCTGACTTGATCTATTCTCTTCCTACTTCTTTCAGTAATGGCTGAAATAATTGTATCTGTGCTACCTAAGGTTATGCTCAGTTATAGGAAGAGAATTGATCAATACTTGAACTGAAAACTGCTGGGAAATTGCCTCAGGGTTAGATGCAACATGGAAGCTTTTTCTTCAGCAACAAGCTATGCAGTGCAAGAGGCCAGTTCTTGATATTGGAGAAGGGACCACCAAAAATATTGCCTGTGTCTGTCTTATTACCAGAGAGCACCTCAAGACTTCTTTGAGTACAAATAATTTAATACTAGTGCCCTGGCCAAAACTAAACACAGCGGCTATTGCATGTGCTTCCCACCCTATCCATTCCCACTGCTGTATTTCTGCTAGCAAGTGTATTCTTCTCTAAAGTGGAAAGCCCTCTGATGTTTTCTCTAAATCTTGTATGTGAGGGAAAAAAACAAAGCAAACCAAAACAAGAATTGGGAAGTCCCTCTCCCTGTTTCTTTGCTAAGTAAGACTATGTAAGTCTTCTGACAGAGGCAAGAAGCTGAAGGAGCGTGAACTCCTGGTCACACCTCTCTTGTGACCCATTCCCACCTCAGTTTCTCCTGTCCTTTGTTCCTTTGGCCATTAGGGAAGCACAGCAGTGTATGTCTTGTAGCTGGGTGTCATACCTCAAAGTGACTCAGGTGAGCTGTGCTGGTCCTAAAGCTGCTTTATTGCAACCTAGAAGGCCTGAAAAGGCCTGCGAATAATGATGCTTCAACCATTTAAAAAAATCATGTAAACCTTTATAAAGACTTGCCACAGTACAGCTGAGTAGCTTTGTTCTCTAGAAATGTGTTGCAAAAGGTTCTTCTCCCTTTAGCCCTGCTCTTTCAAACACTTCTCTGTCCAGCGTTGTGATTCATTTTGCTTCATCTTACATAACATGACAGAAGTGGAGATGACAGCCCAGCCCTAGAAAGTGAAATTAATTTCCTGAAAAACATGCCTCAACTGACTTATTTAGATCACGGAAATTCACTGATTACTGCAAATGAGGAAGATACAGTAAACTTCCACCAAAGGAAGTTATAAACAGTAGTTATAAACCAGCCGGCACAAGCAAATAAATGCACCCCGAGATCAGCATTTTGAGAGCGATGGAGTAAGGAAGATATGAGAAGGACTAATCATTCACAGGCAACAAACTATTTTATTTGGTTTATAATGAGGCATTTGAGAGTGTTTTAAAGTTTCAAATTGTCACCGAGTGAACTATTCTCCTATTAATCTGTTAGAGAATTGGTAAACAGCCACAAAAGGAGCAGCATATACCTACGGCATTAGAGGGAAAATTGCCTACAGATTACAGTAACAACTATTTTCCAAGGGTTGGAAGAACACATGAGAATACTACCTCTGCTGATAGCACTATCTCTCTAAGGGAGCAAATGCTCAACAATTATCTACAACACCAAGAATGGCCACATTTTTCTGAATGCCTCTATAAAAGCAGCCAGGGACCAGGTTTATGAGTCACAAAACAGCCATGTAGAGAATTACTGACAGAAAAATCCAAAGTGTATTATTTTTGCTGGAGGAATGGTAGGAGATGGGAAAGAAACAAAAGCTTTCTTCATTTTATGCAGGATTTTTTCCTTTTGTTTTTGTTGTTGTTTTAAACCTCAACCCTCCTACATACTTTTCTCCATGTCCAAGCACTTGTACGGTGTGCTGCTTCAGGGAGGAGGTAGATTTTCCACTATTATGCGGGTCAGCATGTCACACTATATCAGCCAGACTAGGTTATCCACTAGGCATTTTAATGAGTCTGTGTATTTTGTTTGCTTTTGCTTATACCATGTCACAAAAGGTTGCTGCCAGCAAAAAAGCTGGGGGAAGGGCGGGAAAGAGTTTTCCTGAAATACACTTTAAAAACATTGTCTCTGTCTTTCCAAAGCATCCTTCAAGCTATGAGGGCTAGTGGAAATTCTGAAAAAAACCCATCCAACAATCAAAAAAATTGTAACCAACACTATCTTCACAAGAAACAAAGGGTTTTTGTTTGTTTTGGTGGAGTTTTTTCCTACTGTGGTTTTTTGTTGTTGCTGGTGTTTTTTTTTTAAAGTTTGGTTGTTTTCTGGGTTTTTTTTAGACTAGGGCTCAGAATCCAGACAAGCAGCCTCAAATTATGCCCTAGGGTGAACTCGTTGGCAGCAGCATGTCCTTTATCCTCAGACATAAACCAGGGTCAAAGTGTATATGCGAACATATGCAAGGGGCTGTGTGTCCATACTGGTGTGCACACAGGTGGCAACACAAGGGTGATGAAAGAACTAGCAGATGAACTCGCCAAGCCACTCTCCACAATTTACCAACAGTCCTGGCTTACTGGTGATGTACCACAAGACTGGAAATTGGCTAATGTGACACTCATCCACAAGAAGGGCAGGAAAGATGATCTGAGTAATTACAGACCTGTCAGCCTGACCTCAGTCCTGGGCAAAGTCATGGAACAGATAGTCTTGTCTGCTATTACGCAGCAACTGCAAAACGACCATGACATTAGAACTAGTCAGCATGGATTTTGGAGAGGCAGGTCTTGCCTGTCCAACCTAATCTCCTTTTATGATTTGGTGACTCGCCTGGTTGACAAAAAAAGTCCATGGATGTTGTATACTTGGACCTTAACAAAGCCTTTGACACGGTTTCCCCTAATAAGCTTCAGGAGAAACTTTTAGAGCCTAGACTGGACAGAAGCATTTTATGTTGGGTTAGGAACTGGTTGGATGGATGAGCTCAGAGAGTGTTGGTGAATGGTGCCACATCCAGCTGGCAGCCAGTCACTAGTGGAGTCCCACAGGGGTCAGTGTTAGGCCGGGCACTGTTCAACATCTTTATTGATGAGTTGGACTAGATGATCCTTGTGGGTCCCTTCCAGCTCATAGGATTCTGTGATTGTGTGATATGGACGAGGGAATTGAGCCCATCATCAGTAAGT
>WEKX01012278.1:0-15700 GCA_013390025.1 Pitta sordida
GGACCCGCGGCATAGCCCCGCGGACCAGCGTGGCCACATGGCGCAGGGCGGACCTGCAGACCGGCGCGGCCACATGGCGATGGGCGGCCCCGCGGCGCGGCCCGTGCCGGCCAATACAGACACTCCACGCCGCTGCTCCCTCGCCCCTTCCCAGCGCGAGCTGCCAGCCACTTTCCTGCGGCACTGCCCTTCCCCGCCTGTAACCATGGAAACAGTAACGCATGCCCACGGGGGGGTCAGTTCCCCAGCTGCGCTTGGAGTAACAGGGGCAGTGTGACTCCTGGCCCCGCCCCATTGGGCCGGGCCAGCACCACCCCACAGGGAGCTCTGGCACCGCCCCTCGGTGGAGGAGAGGCACTGCACATGTGCGAGCTGCAAAATTTCGCAAATGGTGGAATCAAAACTGCAATAAATTCACATCGCAAATGCACGAGGTCGTGAAGGAGAAGTCGCGATACAGAGAGGATTCACTGTATATAATAATACTGCAGAGATAAGAATGAGACTGATAAACCTGTAGAACTTCACCACAGGAACAAACAGTGTTACAAAAATGCAAGTTCACTGCAAAGTTCTGGTTTTAAATCTGAGATAATTACTTTGTCTACAAAAGCATTGCAGCAAAATGGCAATTTGTTCAATCTAAAATTAAATTTAACATTTCGGGGAACTATTAACATCTAAGAAAAAACTGAATATATTTAACAGATTCATTAAATTTGAAGCTTTGAGGTTTGTTATTTTTAAGAATCAACAAAAGCAAGGCCTTGAGAAAGAAACTTTGCCAGTAACTGGTCAAACAACATTATCTAGAATGACAGGAAATCAGCATGTGGCAACAAGCCAACTTCTAAAGCTTTCATCAGCTGTTTTAATCACCTAAGATTATTATTCCAACTTTAAGAGGCTTATGTCATTTATCGTCATGAGTCTGACAAAAGAAAGTCAGCAGTCATTCCAAAGGAGGCACTATTATTGTGTTCTGTGATATTTTAGACTGTCAGGAAGTAGTATAACGTACATGGTACACACTGTGTAATCCTTACATTCCTGATTGTATAAGCCCCAAGTGAGAAGTTCTATGTGATGATGATCACATACTTATGTGTGAAACCAAACATAAAGTAGGATCAGTGTTCCTCTTTTTTAATTCCATAAAGTAATTACATGTTATGGAAATACAAAAGAACCTGTGACTGAAAGAAACATCTTAGAAAGGTTAGAAGTCATGCTTTCTCAATAGACTGTTTATTTCTGTTTTGAAAGGTCCATTGTAAAGAAGTAATATTTTAAGAAGATTGTAACAGAAAATTGATGGACTTCTGCTAAAAACTACATTAAATTATGTTAAGTATATTTACCATAAAGACCACAACAAGAGATACTGTGTGGACAGGATGATCACAGTTCCATAAGCCACAGGCTCTAGCCCTGCCATGACAGACAATCCTGCTTCCATCCCCCAGGTTTCCCAAAGGAATGACAGGGCCTGCTCCTGAGATAGCAAGGCTCCTGCTCCTCCTTTCCCCAGTGAATTGGTATTAATAACTGTGATAAAGTCACTGATTCACAGGACATAACAGTAGCCGTCAATTGCTATCCCTTCCTTTCTGAAGTGATCTACCTAGTCTATTCAACAATGAATTTGCGAGGATATTAGATTTTCCAATATATGTATAATATATTTTGCAAAGAAGAGCAGAGCAGAGAAAAAGAAATACCCCGTTTAAACCCTAGTGTCCTTATCAGATTTAGACATTTTGAAATATATATCAGCAGACATATATTTTAGCATATATACGTATTTCATTTTGATAGCACTGAATTCAATGGGAAAAAGAAAAGTATATTAACTTCATGACAGTCATGAAATGTCTCTAAGAGGTCTCTTTGGGATTTTCTTTCTGAGCCATTAAACTTAGCCCATTAACTTCCAGCTGGTCTAGTGAAAGGTGTCCCTGTTCATGGCTGGGGGTTTGGCAGTAGATGGCCTTCGAGGCCACCTCGAACCCAAGTCATTCTATGATTCAACATCAATGGTAAATATTAGAACAAAGATAATCCTGAGGGGTTTTTTTTTTGTTTGAGGGTGAGGATTTTTGTTTGTTTGCATTTTTTTCTTTAAATGATGGAATATTTAATGTCATCAGATGAAATAACCAACTGAATCCCAAAGCAAGAGGACTGCCACAAAGAACAGTCTGTCAAGACCTCACCCCATTTAAACTGAAGTATATGCAGACAAAACTCTTCTGTCACTCATAACTCAGGAAACAGCATACAGCAAAAGCAAAAATAATGTCAGACCATTGAGACTCATTCTGCTTAATAGAGTAACAGCCTGAACTCAGAATAGCCTATGAGCTGAACTGGGACTACATGACAGTCAGAGGACTATCTGCATTTTGAATTGAACTTTAGCTCACTATTTGACCTTTCCCCCTTTAATAGCCTCTTCTTTTCAACATCACTCCATACTTTTCCATCCTTGCTTACTCTACCCTGTTTCCCTCAATTCCACATTCATATTTAGCATTTATTTTATTTCATTATAACTCTACTTACTCCTCATAAAAAACAAACCTCCAACCCCATGTTTCCTACCATCATACTGTTCCCTCTGTTCATCCATTATCACTGTTTCTACATCAGTCTACATGATTGTTCCATCAAAAACTATATTACAGTGAGAGGAGGTGGGAACAAGACCGATTTAGACATTTTGAAATTTAAGAACATTGCTGCAATTCATGTCAATTGTACAGATTTACTTTTGCCTGTCTTTGGGACTGTTGAAATATTTCTTCTCCTCTGTCCAGTCCCTCCTTCACCTCTGTTTTAATCCCCTTTCATAAGGTGTTGCAACACTGTTCATACACAGGAATCCTGGGTCCATGACGACAGCTGCAAAACTGACTGCTCTTCCATTTTCCACCTGTTCTGTACACATGAAACCAACTCCCATTGCAACACTTGCAGTCTAAAGTGATACAATGTGTATAAAAATATGCCCACACCAACATCCCGGAACTGAGAAGGGGAGTATGACAGTTATTCCGAACTTCTTTGAATTATTTCACAAGGATATTGTGAATCCTATGGGCACCTATCACAGAAATCTGATTGTGGACATCTTAGAAAACAGGGAAAAGAGGAATGTTAATTTGAGGACTCGGTTTCTAAATCTCTTTGTATTTAACCAGTAAAGAAAAAGTTTTAATGAGAAAGCACAACCTAGTCAGAGTTTAATCTGTTTAAATCTAGCATGAAACCAATGCCTTAACATGAATTGTTAAGAATTTGCAGAATTTGGCATAATCAGTTGTTATGCATCTTCTTGAAAAACCTTCCAAGAAGTTCATACTTCAGCTTCCAATTACACAAATTAAACTCCTGGGGGAAAAAAAAGTATGAAACTGAGCAGGAATAGCCCTCAGTAATTTTTCACAATCATTATAGTTACTGTATTTGCATGTCTCATGGACATAGTGAAAGGAAAACTATGGCAAACCTGCTTACATCTCTGGTGAATGACAAGTGCAAAACTCAGACCCTCAACGCTGAACACTCTCTAGTACTTGCAATTTAGTGACAAGTTGTTATTCGCAACCCTTTACGTCACCTTCTTCCACTACAACAGCAAGGAAGCCTGAAACAGAGATATAGCCTAATAATATATTTCTGACCAACAAAATATTACCAGCTTCTATTTAACATGAGAGCATATGAATAAAAATAAGACTTCGGATAAATGTTAAGTTATAAAAGTTCTACAGGTAAGGAATTAAGTTTTACTGACATACTGTTAATTCCTTTTGATTTATAGAATTTACTTTAGATAGTATGAGTTGAAAAAATACTAATTCACATATATAAAGGACATTGCAATTTGTATTTTTAGGATATTTAAACGTTTTCTCAGATACACCAATATATGACACATTGTTTTGTCTACTTTTGCATCAGATTTCTCGCAAGCAAAATCACATGGGATTGCATTACATCTAGGAAAACACGTAAATGTTTTTAAATGAGGTTAATCTTACTTCAGTTGTAAGTAGACAGGGTTAGACATTAAAGTCCACATGAATAGTCCATTTCCTATCAGGACTCATGCAAGCTACCTGTCCTCTGAGGTTCCAATTTTGCACCTGTCATCTTTCCCAGCATTTGGGCAATGAACGAATCTTTTGTTCTACTGAAAAGTGGTGCATTGTTCCCTGCTCAGGTGCCCAGAACACAATGTATAAGGCAATACAACGAGCTCCTCTCCAAACTGGCTTAAGGTTGGGTTTTTTCTTTCCTTTATGGAAGATTTTTCACTGAATGAAACTTTCCTTGTGCAAGTGAAGAAAAATTGCAGCTTCATATTTAAGATCTTGACATACATGATAAAGATTTCAAAGTATCTTTAAATGTTATTAAATGTCTAAGCCATATCTAGTCTCTTAACAAACATAATAGTAAATAGAATATTTTTATTTTGCTTGAGCTATTCCCATACTTTCTTTATTTCAACTACAACATTCAGGTTATTTGCAGACATGTCTAAAACACTGTTCATCTGCTTTTCTTTGTTCTAACTAATGAAAAATCCGCATCCTGTGAAATCCCTTTGCCTTGATCCTCCCTGAACTGCAAGAGGAAAGGCCCTCAGAATTATTTTTGCCTATTTCATATACTTTTTCAATCCATCCTCTTATAGAAAGGGCCTGTCTCATTACCTCTAATTCACATGGGCTATAGAAGAAATAACAACATATATATATAAATAAGACCCTTAAATTAGTCAATTGGTTAGGCCATGGTGCTAATAACACTAAGGTCATGGGTTTGATCCCTCTTTGGACCATTTACTTAAGGGCTGGGCTCAATGATCCTTGTGGGTCCTTTTCAACACAGAAGGTTCTGTGATATATTCTCATATATATGTTTAGCTTTCCATAAGATTTCACAAGGCAGGCAAAAACCTCTAGAAGAAGACAGAGCTATCTCTACTCTGAATAGCAACTTTCTTCATTTTCTGTGGAGAAAAAAATGTCAAACCATGGGCAAAGTAGGTGAATTAGTGAGAGTTAGTGAAGTTATGAGAGTTAAGTCAAGGAGGTGAGAACCTGTAACAGTGTGTAAGACATCCAAAACATGCACAGTATGGGTTCTGGGTGCTCAGGAAAAAAATGGTTTTCTTTTCAGAACTGTTTATGTTCTGCTTTGTTGCTTGTTAATACATAGTGAGAGAAGCATACAACAAATACTCCTTACTAGATCAAGTGTACTCAGTGGGCAGCAGAAAGTGTTGCATTTTAGGAAACTGAAAATGCCGCCAAATTAATGCACAAAAAATTCATCATCTGTTGAAAATTCAGGAAGAGACTTAAGGATAAGCTGCTTTTATTTCTGTTCTATCTGGCTATCCCTTTCTACTGACAGAATCAGATATTTTTGTTGTCATTTTAACTAAAACTAGCCCTTCTAAAGAAAACACAGAGGCTTTTAAAATCAGGAACCCACTGTAAAGAAAAGATCTATAAGATCTATGCACACCCACTTCAAAGTCTTACTTGATCTCAAGACTCATTGCTACAGCATTGCTATGGGATTGCTGTGTCAAGCCGAAACACAGCTCTCTGAAGTCTGGGGACAGCTCCCACATTTCAGGAAGGAGAGCTGAAAGAATGCAAAACACACCAATAAGAGGTACACTCAGTACAGAGCTCTTTATCTTATTTACACCCGGCTGAGCTCCACCCATGCAGGGGTGTATGTTCTGAAATAAAGGACACAGCATGCAAAAACCCTTGTGATGTAAGGTTTGGTCAAATATAAACTATCCATTAGGTTCCTAAATACTAAATAGGATGAAATAAGTGATGTTTAAGGGAATATATTTTGAATATAATATTAAGCTCTTTCAGTATCGGAAGAATGGTTTCTTAAAGGCTATTACATGCATTTCTTAGCTGCAGGGTGAACATAAGGTCTCACTCATCACTGCTTTGCCTATTTTTCAGCAGAGGAATGTATGATGCATGGTGTGTAATGCTACCAGTTCAGAACAGCAGTGTACTCATCGCTGTTGATTTCACACGAAAAATGGAAGGTAAATACCCTCATTAGGTAGTTTAATCTAAATCTTACTGCTAGAAATATTTACTATTTGATACACGTTCACAATGATAAGCTAGAGAGGTTATAACGTGGTTATCATGAATGCACCTTTGAAAGATGCTTTCTGAATTTATGACAATTAACTTCATTTACCAGCAAATATGGATAAAATTTTAAAATCTCCACAGTTCTGTGAAGCAATAAATGATTTCTGCATTTGCTATATTGAGTAAATGCTTAGAAAGGCAGTAGTTACTCAAATTCCGCTACAGAGTGCTCTGTAATACAGTGATCCTTCGCACAGTCACGATCTGTAATTTGTGGGATCCCATACTCGCTGTTGATTTTCCAGCAAGTTGTGGGACCTGGCACACACGCAGAACGTACCACGACCTCAGTCTGATCAGCCCCCAGCCCGGCCGCTCGCACGGCTCGTGGTGCCAGCCCCGCCGTCCCCCCACGCATCCCCACTCACATGGTTCACACAGCCCCATCCCCACTCCTCCCCCCACCAATAACATGGTCTCAGTGAAGAACTCTCCTGTGTTACCCTACAGTGATCACATAGTTGAAGGCACAAAAGTTTTGCTTCCAAGATGCCTATTCTTCACCTCTTCTTGTTGTTTTCCAAAAACCTGATTACCCATGCAAACTGCAGCATATTTTTCCTCCTTGGCTGCAGTTGTTTTGTCCCAGCTTGCAAACTGCTTAATGCTGAATTTAGTCTCTTTTGATGTCTGCCTACCGGTGCTCAGAAGGTTTTCTGTATCGATTAGTGGATTTATCTTTCAACTTATTTAATATTAACATTAACTAACTATTAACACTTCTATCTAATTGCCACATTACATATTTCAGATCATGAATTTTGTAAGGCTTATTAAAATACTAGAAATATAGAGATGACAAGATCAGCCACAGTCACACATGGGAATAGTAGGTGGAAGAAAATCTGCTCATTTAAAAATCTGCTAAATTTAATCTGCTAATTAAATTTAGGAAGAAAATTCCAGTAAGTGCAGGCTTTAAGTAATCCTGGCTTATAGTGTCTCCTTTGTAGTCCACCATCTGAATGCATGATGCAGCTCCTAATGCAAGAAGTGTCTTTCCTCTTCACATTTGATTGTTATATATCTGCAAGGTGAAAAGCATATTAGTTAGACTGTCACCTCCAGAGCACACTATTTTCACTACAAGTCTAGTAAACAAGATGTTGTAGAAAAATGAATTTTTCTTGTGCTGATTAGGAGCAACAAACTTAATCCATAATTAGAAGACTGCTGAACCAATCAAGTCTGTAATATCAGGTATGAGAGAAGCAACGTTTTTTCTTGTAATTTTGGCTGTCAGTTTCAGACTAGGTGAAATCCAATCTAATGACCCTCAAAATGGTCTTTTCCAGCCTTACTGAAAAGATGCATTGCTGCTCCTCATTTCTACCTCCACTTGTGTGCTCCAGCCCATTCCTTTGGGTTAACGACTGTGTGGCTCAGCTCAACTGACTTGATAAAAATCAACAACTGATAAATGGGATAAACTGATAAATCAACAACTGGAATAAACAACTGAAAAAATTGGCACTGTGTCAGCAAACTAAACTAATTTATTCCATGAGCACTACTGTAGGAAATTGATTTGCATGAATACAGACTACAAACATCAAAGATATGCACTTAAGAAACAGACGTAGAGAGTGAGGTATGAACATTGTATTCAAGCAATAAGAAAAAGATACCTGTTTGAAAGAATAGGAAATCATTAATTTATATTTGGAAATACATCACGGTAGTTTTAGTGAAAAGTTACCAATGTGATAAACTTACATTCTCAGTCTGCAAAGAATTGCAAATAAAACCTTGATTGCCTTACTATACTTGCTTAGATAATCAGAGTGAAATATAAGAAAAATAAAATATGAATAAATGCTTTTAAAACTGCTTGTACTTCAATCAGTGATGTTTAAAAGTACATATTACTCTCCTAATTTCCTAGGGTGCTTGTAACATCTTCAAATAAGTACAACAGTTAATGGAGATGTTTGAAAGAAAGCTCTGTTCATTTAATCCATTAATTATTCCAAGAAATTTAATGAGTGCTACACATACACTGAAACAGATCTATCAGCTTACATTTTATCTCTTGATATGTTGAATTTATTTCTCAGCAATGTACATTAATTGTGAGTTATTTCATTTATATTTTGGAGGGAGGATTGAGATATCACTTTAAATTAACTTTTAATATGAGAAGCAGCTTACAAGAAAGGGAAATACTACTGAAATGTTAATCATTTTGCTGAACTTCAGTATTTTAGACCATCTTCCTTTGGTGAGAAATATATGTAAGTCTACTGAAGATTTACAGTTGTCAGCGGAAGAGTTTCGAGGTTAATTAGTTTTTCCATAACCCTAAATTATAGAAAGGTTTTCTGTAACCCTATCAACTTGCAATTTCAAATGTTGGCAGGTAAATTTTGTGCATCTCAACAGTTTTGCAATGCCAGGGCTTTAGTTTAAGCTGCTGTATTTTCTGACTGGCTAACCATCCTTCTTTGATCTCTGTGAGGCCCTGTCAGGCAGAGTTTTCTTAAATCCTTGAGTGTCTTTGGACTCTGTTTGGCTTCACAACAACTTCACCAGTAACGGTACACACAAATCCCCTAAAGTTTGGGATCATCACTTTTATTACTAGTAAGAGTTAAAGTTCAAATGGCTGTAGGTAAAAGGTGGCCCAATATATAACTAACTTCTTCTACGTAATTTAACACTTGACATAAAGAAAATTTTTAAACCTTCTTGAAAAAAAAAGTAAAAATTGCCTTAAAAAAATATCATCACTTTTATTACTAGTAATAAAATAAAAAAGAGGGCTTGCTTTAGCTTTCTAGGCTCCAGAAATTCTATCACAGAAACTAATGAAAGCAACCTACTATACTGCTCTGAGGATTTTTCAGCTTAGGATCTATTAACTCCACTTTTTGTGCAATAAGCTCGGAGATGCAAGATAGTGTTAAAGAATTTATGTATTGACCCTATGTCCTGGTGTCAGTTAAGACAGAGTATAAATTGAATTTAGAGAAACCTGAATAACAGAGAAATAAGAACTTTACTGGGAGAAAGGAAAAAACCCTTAATGTAAAAATTTATATATATATATTTGAACAACAACAATGGGGAAAAATATTATGATTGAAGATAGCTGGGAAAAAAAACCAAACACGAAGGGACCAAGTTCAAGGGAGACTAGGGTACTCCCCAGGAGTCTAGGGGCAGGGGAATAGGGTTCGGGGTGGGCAAACCGGTGGAATAACAGCCAGTGATCCTTTCCTGAAATGTCCAAGGGGCTGCTGGGATGTCCAGCAATCAGCAGGGGAAAGGTTGTACTGAGATGAGGATTTAAAGGTCCACGTGGTCCTGGGCAAAATGGCAGCAGTAGATATCAGAGACAAAAGCAAGGCTTCCTCACACCAGAAGATCCACAAACCCCCTTCTGTGAGGCCCAGCATCTGTATTTATAGGGCCTTGGGCCCCTCCCATGTCACATGCCTTGTGGGCATGTCTTCACATGCCATTGGCCATCACTCAGCCTGCCCCAGCCCTCAGGCCTCTCCCCTAGTCACATGCCTTGTCAGGAAGAAGAGATAAGACAAAGAATTCTCCATTGTTTGTCAGGTGAAAAAGAAGAAAGCCCCTCCCCTGGCCACATGACTTGCAGGGGAGGAACGGGAGATAAGAAAAGAACCCTATTGTCTGTTCCAGTAAAAAGGAGAAAAGTTTTACGATAGAACAAAAGGCTCTTCCCATAACACCCTAAGATTACAGTTTACAATCTACTGTGTTACTGCCATTGGAAACCAGCTTTACCCTCTAGATGTAGGAGGTTTTATGATTCTCTCTGTTTTCTGTTGATANTTGAAACATAATTTGTGATCTGTCTAGACACAAGAGTATCTAACTAAATGAAGGTCACCTGTTACTTCAAATACCACCTTTTATTCTCAATTCCCCATTTACAAACACAAATGCAGCCAAGGATATAAATAGTTCTCCAGAGATATATGAATAATCCAACAATTTTTTCTCTCTTTCAAAAGAGCATGCCTGTGAGCAGTATTTAGTTGTTCTTAATCAGATATTTAATTATTCAAGACAGTATTTATGTGGAAAATTGAGGCCTTCTGTGGTTTAATTTTCTTGTGAGAGTTGTCTGAGGAGTATACTAGGTCTGACAAGGATGAAGTTAATTTTTTCATAGTAGTCCATATTCTGCTGTGTTTGTATAGATCATTGCCTACTACACCAGATTTACTCTGATCATTCTGATTTTTATCAGTTTTAGGTTGCAGGCTGACAGTTATAAACTGGTATTTACAATTAAGGCATCATGGGAGTAGTTGCAAATACATACAACATAATAAGCGTTGTCCATCACTGGTTCAAACAACTTATTCTGGCCTCTGATTTAGATGCTGCATAAAGGCAGTGGAACTTAAAGCTGCTCTTCTCACGAGACTGAGGTTTAATGTATAAAAAATATAGGCATATGGTGGAAAGTACTAAAAAAAATGGTATTGTTAATGCTGCAATAAAAAGAAAAGCTGTCTTTTCTTTTAGCAGATAATGGAATTCCTATGGATTTTAAATTACAACTTTGTTTTCCTATCTCAGAGAAGCATTCATGAACATAAACATGCAAGAAATGGCTCCAAAATTAATTGTCCACAGTCAGAGCCAAAATTTAATTCTCCTTCCACATGTATTTAATATATTTAATTAATTCTGCATTTTTCCAGTTCCTAAGCTTTATGGTCATTTTTATTCATGTTTCCTGCCTAGTTCTGTTCAAAACACTGATTTTACTGTGTACTGTTTAACTTCCCCTTCATCAGCTTTGGTTTGCAAATTTATGCACATCATTTTTAAAAACCCTCCTTCTCTATTTCATATACCAAAATCCACAGGAGTTTTTGTGGAAAAAAGGTGAAGGTGAATTGGTATGATTCCATTTCCTGGGCAGCTCTTTCAGAGTATCACAGTATTGGCAAGGTTGGAAGAGACCTTGGAGATCGTCAAGTCCAACCTATAATCCAACATCAACCCATTGTCTAAACCGTGTCACTAAGTGCCGCTTCCAGCCCATTCTTAAACACTTCCAGGGATGATGCCTCCACCACCTCCTTGGGCAGCACATTGCAGTGGTGAATCACCCTTTCAGTGAAGAGTTTCTTCTTAATATCAAGTCTAAACCTCCCCTTTTACCAGGAAATAACTTATACCTGTTGTTTATACAACAGAAGACAGGTAAGAACTGTTATTCCCATTCAAAGAGAATGCAATTTGAAAATTATGAACCAAGTCACAAGGTTTGCATTCATTTTCTTTGTTAGTAAAATGATTCATGCTACTCTGTTATTCTACTGGTGTTCACATATAATTTTCACACCGTTGAAAGATCATCATCTTTCCAATAACTGCAGATTAGAAGCTGTCTTGCAAGATAAGAGAAGGAGCTCCCTGCACCCTGCCCCCTGCCCCCTGCCCAGCTACAGAGGCAGCCAGTAAAGGAGCTGAATGCCACACCAGGGCCAGTAACCCAGAAGGAAGGTGAATGAGATGCAACACTGTCCACAACTCTCCTCATGTCTAGGGAGGAGCAGGATCCTATGCTCTGTGCACTGCTAGGTTCACAGGTTATTCTGAGTTGGAAGGGACACACAGGATCATCTAGTCCAACTCCCAAGCGAACGCCCACCCAGGGATTAGGCCCACAAGCATGGAACCACGGGCAACACACTCCATCCATCCAAGCCTCCCAACAACTAGACCATGTCACTGAGCTCCTCATTGAGGCTTCTCTTAAACACCTCCAGGGATGGCGACTCCACCACCTCCCTGGGCAGACCATTCCAATGAGAGATCACTCTCTTTGTGAAAAAACTCTTCCTAACATCCAGTCTAGACCTCCCCTGGCGTAGTTTAAGGCTATGTCCTCTTTTTCTGGTGTCATCAGCCTCAGAGAAGAGATTCACACCCACCTGACTGCAACCTCCCTTCAGGTAGTTGTAAACAGCAATCAGGGCACAGGACCAGTGGCTGTTGCCTCAAGAACAGGGAGCTGGGGCCCATCATGGTCCTCGACTGGCTGGGCCGTGCCTGGCAAGATACCCAGACAGGAGCAGTGCATCTTAGCTGTCCCCAGCCCTGGACATTGGGCATCTCAGATGGAGCTAGCCAAGGCCAGGCTGGGATGTTTGTCCGCAGCTAGGCTCAATTCATCAGGACACATGGCTGGGCTGGACAGGGCTGTGGGGAGCTGGAGAATGGACACAGGGCACTGGAAAAGCAGAGAGGCTGGAGATAGGTTTCTTCACCAAGCCTAAAAGTCAGAGGAAATTTTCATGAGACAAAATTATAACTCACAGGATGAAATCCTTAGAAGCGCAGCAGGACAACCCAGGCCATGGATACATACACATTGCCTCTGAGTCCTCAGTGTGGGGATTGCCTCTACAGCCAAACCACAGGGGAGTCAGAAGACAAAACATGGAACCCTCCCTATGTGTCATCTAGATTAATATTGAAGTCAATTTTTACAGTATAATAAAAAAACTTTTTCACCTAACATGGATTTATTACTCTGTTATCATTGTTACTTTTTCTGATTTTACATTATGATATGATCTCATTACATCTTTCCATGGCTGTTACATAGCTTGAGAAAACTTAAGTTGAAGGCATGTCAGATACACAATTTGATTCAATAGTTTCTGATGGACAGAAATTGCCATTAATTGAGTGACATATCATTGAGTTTAAAAATGGAAAATGTATAAACTCAGTAAATACCATGTTTAACAGAACAATAAAATAGAACTTTTTGTTTCTCTTAAAACAAACATTGTTTGTACTCTCTCTGTCTCATACTGCGTGTGCTATCCAGTTTCCTTTTACCACAGGCTGAGCAGTATCCTCAAAAGTTCTTTTTCTTTTGGAGAAGTTTCATGGATGCAGTTAATAATTTTTATTAAATAAATAGGTTAAACAATATATAAATAAGAAATTCAATCATTACTAAGATATCATTAACTCAAGAGAAATTCTACAAATTGCTGAGAGATTTTTCACAAGGTGTCAGTTACTTGTCATTAAAAAGCACTGCAATTTTATGCATGTCCTCCAGTAGCATTTCCACTGTTTGTGAGCAGAATCTGGCTGTCAACACTGGTAATTCTATTTTAAAAACTGCATATAGTTCTAATTTGCAGTCAAATAATCCTAATGACTTCAAAATATTTGTACAGGCTTTGTATCAACGAAGAATCTGGCCCTACCACTATGAAGAAACCACTGATTTCAGGGCAATTATGCTCGAGATAAATTTAACCAAAGCCTATTTGGGGTCTTTTTATAACTTCAGAAAAATCATCTATCAAAGCAACCTCAAAAATTATATTTATGGAATTTATACTACTCTTGTGAATATATTACTGGTTCTTAATTTTTTTTAATTAATACTGTAGTGCCTTTCCTAATAGCTCATTTAATACCTGTTTGCAAATCTATGGCATATCTTATTTGAGATACTCTAAATTTTTCCTTACTTTTCCAATCTTCATTTTACAATATCTGATGAGTACGAAGAACAGAGTAACCTGGTTTTAAAGAGAGAGGAAATTAATCATATAGGTTAAGGAACATGTATGTTTCAGGTGTCTAATACTATGTGACTGGATGTTTGGATACTCAAATGAGACTGTTGCATACTCTTCTGTTCCTGTAACTTGATATATACACAGAACACTTTGTTCCATCAGACCTAGTAGTCCTAACATAGCTCTTTTAATATGCATTATTTCCACTTTGAGGGAGCACAGAGGCAGAGGTGTAACACCCTTTTTTTTTTTCATTGAAACTCTACATGGATAGTATAACCTCTCTGACAGATGCAAGCTTATTTTTTCTTAATTAATTTCATGTCTACCCATGGTGCAGAAGCAACAGCTTAAAAACTATAGTAACAAAAACTCAAGCAATATGATATATACTCTTCTGATGACTAATAACAGCTTTAGGTATTTTGTCACTTATCAGTGATGGCAAGATTAAGAACAAGGGGTTTGTTGTCTGTTTTATGGGCCATTTTTGTCAGTAAAGTTAGTAAGAAGAATTTTTAAAATCCCCTAATGTGCTGGACTTTCACTGAAAGATACTGAGGAATAAATCACTCTTATCTGATGCTTACTATGAACTGGATCTTGAGAGAGAGAATATTTCTTTGATGAGTTATACTAAAATATAGCTTCACAGATGAGTTGTCTTCATGCCCATATACTAGCATTCAGAGTTCTCAGTACCCCTGTTGAGTTGGATACTTTATCAAATCAAATTAACATTCCTTGTTTGTACAGTCAGAATGAGCCTTTAAACCCATGTGTCTAATTGTTACATTTGTCCATGAATATAACAAGGGACAGATAATCCTAATATAATCATGACATAAATGCAACAAAGGTGGATCATAACTGAACTGATGAAATATCCTTGGTGAAATTCTCTTTAATGGCATTCAGATGCACATAACAGAGTTGGTCTATGGAGTTCCCTGAGTTGCTCTAGGTAGTACTGTCTAAGCATATCTATTAACCCTTTCATTCATATTTAACTGATTGCATCAAAGAAATAATAATTTAATTCACAAGATAGACATCAAAATTATAAAGAAGTAATTTTATGACTTTTCCATTATAATACTGTGTTACAGTTGTAAAAGTGCAGCACAAAACCAGATACTGTTTTGGAGGAGTCCAGTAAGAACTTGTGAATTAATCTGGATAAACATAAGGTACAGAATGCTTTGGATGCCTGGTCTGGTTCTTTTTCCTTTTCTTCTTTTTAGTTTTTTCCTGTTTCGTTTACTTTTTCTTTTGTTTTCTTCTTTCTTTTAGTTTTCTTTTTTCCTTTAGTTTTCTTTTTCTTTTTTTCTGTTTCCTTTTTTTTGTCTTTTTTCCCTTCCTTTTTCATTTTTCTTTTTCTTTTATTTTGAGTGAGGTGAAATCCAAGAAGCTTGACAAAATTACTTTGATCTAGGCATTACCACAACTTTTGAGACACCTCTTAAAATCAGAGCTCTTAATTTTGTACCACCGAGTATATGCACTCCCCATTAGGTCTCCTTTGCAGTTTTTCTATGTCCTATACATAGAAAATACTGATTTGACTACAAAAGGCAGTATCTGGAAAAATTATCTCATAAAATGGAAATGCGATGTGTGCATCAGTAAAGTCATGATGGTTTTAACGAAGGAGAATCACAATCAGAATTTCTAACTGTAATACAGTGGTCCCCCGTTATTTGCGGGCTGTTGGGTCTGGCCCTCTTCACACGAGTCTTGGAATCTGCGAAGATAGCAAACCCACTAAGTAGTCAGGTACGGCACACCTGTAGCCATGCCCCCTCCCCTCATAAGGTCTGGAGGACTGTCCTGAAACCAGGCCTTGTCTCAGTCACCTGAGTGCTGCCCGACATGGCTGTGCTCTGGGAGGGAGGTGGGCGGCTGCAGCACTTGGCAGCAGGGCGTGTGGGGCGGGTGAGT